>CABFWO010004248.1:0-14260 GCA_902155825.1 Timema genevievae | reverse complement strand
TTTTAATACGAAGTGTTGACCCTTGTGGAAGACATTAAACTGTTTGAAATGCTCTTAGGTGGACAAAGATGCGCCTCTTTTCTCATTGATTATATATCATTGTATATTATTTTATGCGTGTTCTTATGTGGAGTGGTGATGATACAATGTACATTATTCCGTTCAGAAATCTTACGAGTTTATAGAAAGAGAGAGAAAGTCTGTGCGGTGCGCCGTACCATTTATTTTTTCCATCACCGTATTCAGGTTTTATGTATGTGTACTAATTATGCTAATGAGTTATGAATGATGAAGGTTGATAAGGAAGTGTACCCACATTTACATAGGAGTGTGGAGTATAATTTTGGAAAAACCACTCTCAGTACACCCAACCAGGATTCGATCCCCAATCTCCCTGTCATCAGCAATCTAGTCTAACATGAGAGTAATGCCTTAGACCATGTGGCCACCGAAGCAGGTATCCCATAGTTAAAAAGGTTTTGTATTCAAACAGAGTGTAATGACCATAAAGGTTTCTCATTACTATCAACATGCTATAAAATTTTATCTATCATAATTTTAATGATATTAACGCCAAATGCAGAGGAAATAATTGGGGATCATCAGTGTGGATTTCAATGAAATAGATCAACAACGGATTAGATTTTTACTATTTTACAAACATAAGAAAAAAGCGGGAATTTAACATGACAGTACATCAACCATACATAGATTTTAAAAAGAGCTATGATTCAGTTAAAAGAAATAAATTATATGAAATTTTAGTTAATTTTAGTATACATAAAAACTTATCAAGCTAGTTGAGGTATGTTTGACAGATACGCGTGGCAGAGTACGGATTGGGTGTTACCTATCAGATACTTTTGAAATCCATGATGGGTTGAAACGAGGAGATGTACTTCCCCCGTTACTATCCTTAGGGTATGTTATTAGGATATACAAGAGAGTGGGGAAGGAAGGGATGACATTAAACGGTGCATTGCAGCTATTAGGATAAGTAGATGATTTAGCTTTGTTAGGTATGTAGTAAGCTTTATACTTAATAAACAAGTTGGCAAAACTGCAAATGCCGTTTGGAGTGTAGATGCACTGTGCCCCGTTTTTTGTTCTTGTACTGCGCGTTGGTTGTTAAGAAGATGACTTGGCCTTAGAAACGATGAGCATTTCTGTAGAAACCATTTGTGTGGGAGTGAATATAATATCACGTTTTTATTAACGAGACAAATTATGAGCAAAATGAAGGTGACTATAACAGGTAATAGTAATGAAGCTGTTGCAAGAAATGCAAAAATTTTAATAGAGGCTAGTAAGAAAATAGGTTTGGATGTGAACGTTGAAAATACTCGTATATGATATTACAGAGAACACAGATTGAGGACGATAATTAGAGATTACAGTGAAAAACATACCATTTGACAGGGTTAATAAGTTTAAATATTTAGGAACACAAAATAAACGTTATAATTCAAACTAAAACCGAAAACTAAAGATCTATGTAAATTTGATTACTTTATTGTTATTTGATTTAATGAGTTCAAAATAAATAAATGACTGTAAGATTAAAAATAATTATCCCAGTTCAACATCTATAAAATAGTAAAACTAAAAGGTGCTGAGATTATTATTTACATCACAAGGAAAAATATGTCATACACACTTATATTGTTCTCATGAAACCAATTTTTCATCGGTTTATAAGTTTAAAACTGAATTTTCTTGAACAGTATTTTATGAAGGACAGAATGTCTAAGAAAACCTTACAGAACAAAGAGATGGGTACTGGTAGAAGACCTATTGGAAGACCACAGACCAGATGGGTGGACCAAGCGCAGAAGGACATAGAAGCTAAAGGAGCGGACTGGACATGCGTGGCTGAGGAAGATGTTTGGAAAGATTGACAGGATTGGACGAGGATGTGCCAGACAATCTGCAGAGGAGGAAATGTTAAATGATGATGATGATGAATATTTTAGTTAGTAAATCGTTCAATAATGTTGGCACTAAAAGTCAACAAATATGTGTGGAGTAAATGTGCACTAGATTGAATTCTTATTTTGATTCAGATTGCCCCATGACACAATTAGCCCTAATCTACTATAGTTTTTATATAATTATATAAAAATAGATAGTAAATGAATAGTATGTTAGATAAATAATATATATACATATATATTAAATCAATGGATATAGATTATTTTTAATATAAAATCAATAGTATATACGTTTTAAATATATACATATAAGGTTGTATTCATCTTACATATGAACATAGTGTGTATGTCCTATTTTAGTGATACCGTGTACATATGCTTGTTTATCTCTACTTACAGTCTGCATCAAAGGACCTGCATTGCCCATCCTTGCTAAGAAGATTCATTTTGTTATGCTGGTATAGACTTTCTGGGTGCATGACTAAATTGACAGTTCCCACCACAGCCCCTACACATCGACCTGATTTGATGGCTTGATATGCCATAGTGATGCCTTCCAATCCGGCTGTTTCGGTGGTCACGTAGGCGTAGCTTGAGCCTAATCAGAGAATAGGTACAACATTACAAGCTGTTTTAAAGAATGCAACATTTGCAAGATTTAGATTTAATCAACATTTTCTTAGATTAATGTAAGGAGAAGGAGCTAGTTTTAATAAATACAAAACCATCGAGTAATCTGTTTCGGGTAGTGTGCGAAGTCTGTATAATGTCGAGATTATCCTGGAGCTCTCAACATTATCCAAGTGCAGTGGATAAAGCCAAAAATAGAAAGTAATTTATCTCATTTTTAACCTTATCCGGATAATCTCGAAATTAGCCAGACATATTTGGATAACGTTGAATGCTTTTTGTAAAACTAAGCACGTTTCAATAGAGATTATATTTTGGAATCAGTATAATGAATTCATAATCAGCGATGTCCCTGTAAGGGACTATGAAACTGCAAACATTTGAAAGATTGCCTGAAGTTTAGGCAATTTTTCTGACATGCCAGTGATGCTGTTGCAATATGGTGGTCTTGATACTATCAAAACGTTGTGCTTCATCCAGCCATAGGTCAGATGATTACTGCAAGAATGCCACATTAATTGATTAAGTGATGGTTTATTTCATTCTTTCACTTTAAATTGGTAATGAGAGTATGGGTCTTAAACTATCCATCCGCTTTAAAAATTATATCGTGGAATGAGAATATAATCCCTAATTTAACCCAATACAAGCCTATTAAAGGGAAAGGTAGATAACACAATAAATTCTTTGTGTGAAAAACAAATTTTCAAATGGTACATTACTATAAATTAACCAACTCTGAAAGATCCTTACATACCTATGATATTTAATATAATTCTATGGTTTATCAAATCTTTAGTTTAAGCAAAGCTCTTCCTAATTTGATTATGAATTCTTAATTTTTCTTTAATATTTTTTCTACAGAATACACAGTTTGTAAGTACTAATTATTTAATATTAGTATCTCACTTGTCTGCAATAAACAAATAAGTAGGAACCAGCAAATATAGGTTAGAAGCTATTATGAAGCTTGTAACCCCTTAATGCCACAATCAGACAATTATTGGATGGTCATAAAAGTAAGCAAACGCCCGTAGATACCTCATAACAGGCAAAGAGCTAATATGTTCTTTCATAAACTACTGGCCTCTGCCACAGAGGTAAGAAACTATCCACACATACATACTCGCCCTGACGTGAGTACAGGCAGAGGAGAGCTGATACTTCTTAATTGCAGCGGTCGGCCCTTAAGTCCAGTTTCTAGTCTAAGTGATAGCCAGGTATAATTACATGCAGTTAACCTAAACTATCCAACAGTGCTATCGTGAAGGTGGCCCAACTAGTTTTACACTAATTCCAGGTACTCCTCTGCCAACCGCTGGTGACCTGGTGGTCTAGGGGTAATGTGTCGGACTTCTGTGCTGAGGGTCCGGGGTTCAATCCTTGGTCCCGGCACAGATTTATCTGATTGCCAAACCCTTCCTTCACCTCTGACAAGATGTGTATTAATCACAACTTGTGAATGTGAGGAATGCCAGGCCTCTACCGTGGTTCGGATTCCACGTTAAACTGTAGGTCCTCCATTTCATCTCACAATCACCCTACCATTGCACATTAGTGTAAGTGCGTATAACCCGAACGGGTAGTAAGACGCGGTGCTAATAATAATAATAATAATAATAATAATAATAATAATAATAATAATAATAATAATAATAATAATAATCCTCTGCCAACCTGTCCCCTAAAAGACACAGTGTTTGGCCTTATTGTGCTTCCACAAACGGGACCATAACACATGAATTAATCCTCTTCGCGTCTAGGTCTTGTTCATATAATTACCCCTCAGATGCTTCAGGAATCACTCAAAAAGCAACACAAATGTTCATTCAAGCCCTATAGTCAAACTCAGAGCAACCATTGGTTTCAGCTTTATATGTGCTTAACTTTAAGTAGGTCGTATGAAAATAACCGAGTTTGGAAGAAAAAATATTCTCCCGAGATAATTGAAGTTCAATGAACAAGGCAAAGCTATACTTATACATGCTGCAGGGCTTATGAGAGGCTGTTCACGAGTCTGGTAGCATGAAGATTGAAGGATTTTAACAAGGATGTTAAACATAAACAGTAAAAAGTGATGTAGGCTAGAACTTGTGTGTTTGGGGCCGTACATGTATTATGTAACGCAATTTTAAGCCTTTTTTGACACCACTTCCACCATATAACGCTCCGTAAAGCTTTGGCAACCTCACCCACCCCCCTTTAAGTTATGTAACATTTCCAGTTTCAACTATAAAAAATCACATTTTCCTCATGTCATTTTAGGATGGGCTGTTTTTTTTTAGTAGACTAGTTATTTTCATGTCGGATCTTATAATTTTAAAATAGGCCTAAATAGGATTTGGAATAAAGGATGCAATTTCTAGTCAAACAGTTTTATTTGTATTTACAAAAAAAACACGATTTTAAAAATATGATAAAGCTTAGATTTATATATGGCTAGATCATTTTTTAAACATCTTTGTTACGTTATGATAGTCTAACTCCCTTCCTCCTCAGTTCATGCAGCATTACACCACGATGGACCCCCCCCCNCCCCCCCCAAGTGGGTTACATAATACATATATGCCCCTTTTGCACTTGTTTAAGAGCAACGATTTCACATCATTGTTAAAATCCCTGGGAAGATTTATTCATAAATATTTTTAAATTACTGAGACAAAATAATAGAGTCTAATTCCAATTTTAGTTACATTTCACATCTCCCCAAAGTATGTGTATTTGTTAACTACAATAGAACTTTTGAGTGTAAATGATGGTATATTATAATCCAGATAATTTATGATATTATTTATATTAGGCCTAAACTACAATATGAAAAAACAAAAACAGTAAAGAAACTATTTATAAAAAGTTATATTTTTGAACTGTTGGGATAGAATTTTGCAAATTTGGATTGTGAAAATATAAATTATGAGGAAGATATTCTAAATATCAATGAGACCATTCACCAAGTAAACAATATGGTACTAGAGTTAAAGATAACCTAAGTTCTGCCGTAAATAACTGGTCTCATAGTCATTTAGAATATAAAGTATGAGTCATCGTTCGTCATAATCATCTATTGTGGAACAAGGAAAAAAATCAATTTGCAAATATGATAGCCAATATTTTAGAATATACTAAAGATAATAAGATAATTTTGTTTTTAGTTCAAATATAAGACCAAACCAAACAATAAGTGGCCAAATATGTTATAATATCTAAACACCTTGCGATGTAAACTATATAGGATATAATAGAAGATAGTACCTATACACTACTTGCAATACATAAATAACACAAATGTAAATTCTATAATAATAGTAACAAAAGAAGTTACAACTTAAGTGTAATTAGTCTGCTCTCATGAGAATATTAGTCATCAACATATGCTAAATATAATTTTAATCATTCTGACGAATATTAGATAAAATAATAATAATAAATCATAAAAATTTTATATAATGATTATATCACATTATCTCTAATATAGGAAATCTTTTTTAAAGTACAAAGAAAAGAAATCAATATTTTGCTTTATATTTGTTTGAGGAAATGAAATAGCTACACCGTTTATCGCAATGCTCATGTAATTGAAATGTCAAATATAGTTTCAGTCCCTCTAAACTGAATTAAAAATTTGGTTTGTTAAAATCTGTGATGAATATTAATGGCTACTTCTAGATATAAGAAGCACATCAACAGTGACTAATAGTATAATTTAATGCTTCCAACCTCATAAGATTTATATACCATATATAAGTATTATAAAGATCTATTAACCTTACTGAATATAATTTGGCTGGGGCTATGGTTTGCTCGTAAAATACATAATGTATTAACCCATATTTTACAAGAGCCTAATCTATTCCTTTTTACTACGGCTCCAATTAACATCACTGGCCAATAAAATACATTAATTTAATAACATATTTTTAATTCATGTTTGAAAGTAGCTTTTATATCAAAACTATTTTTTTTTCTACTTCACTTTAGTATGTTTCTCTCTTGATTAAATCGATTACAATGGCTGTTGATAAAAATAAATCAAACATATAATTTAAAATTCTTATCTTGAAACTCAACATGATATTCCTCTTTCCATTAAATATATAAAAAATGCAGAATGTAATATACTAATTAAAAGAAAGAGTTTAACCCCATACCGTTAGTGTTGAGCCAATAGGAAACGCGGTTGGCAAGCATGGAACGGTTATGTCCGATGATGCTGAATCCATTCTCCGTCGCACCAATGAACAGCCATGTACTTTCAGAGTCACTCACATTTGAACCAACAAAGATTGAAGTTTGGGTGTTCTTTAGATCAACAGGGTTGTTACCTAATACATTCAAAGAGAGACATTTCCGGTTATGTAAACACCACTTTTATTTTTACTATAAATTTAAATAATCTCATTTTTTAAGTTACAATTCCTTATGAAAAGTTAACTTACAAAAATTGGCACAGTTAATTAAATATATAAAGACTGCTTCGGCGGCCACATGGTCTAAGGCGCTACTCTCGCAGCAGTCTAGACTGCCGATAACAGGGAGATAAAGGTTTGAATCTCGGTCGGGTGTACTGAGTGTGGTTTTTCCAAAATAGTTCTCCACCCTTCATCCACGCAAATGCAAGTACACTTTCTTTCAATACAACTTTCCTAACCTCTAGAATCATTAATGTAATTACCACAAAAGCGTATAACTCGAACGGGTAGTAAGACCTTTTGCTAATATATATGTATATATATAGTTTTTAATTTTATTGTTAAATAAAAGTAGCTTATCTTAATCAAATTTAATGAACAATACATGTAATAAAACTGCAAATCTTTCTTTACATTCAATTTATTCTGTTTGTTTGTTTGTTTCTAGTAAACTCTGGAATTACTCATCGGATTAAGTGGTAAGCTATATATCACGCTATCTCATCAGCGAGTGAGCAGTGTCAAAGAAACTGACTTTATGGTTACATTTGCCTTTTAAAATTTGTAACAATGTGAAAATATAAATTATGAGGAAGATATTATAAATATCAATGAGACCATTCACCAAGTAAACAATATGGTATTAGAGTTAAAGATAACCTAAGTTCTGCCGTAAATAACTGGTCTCATAGTCTTTTAGAATATATAGTATGAGTAATAATGTATAAATTATATTATATGCAAGTCTCCTTGGCAATGAGAGCCTTGGCAAGATCACCAAACTCATTATGACTATTCTTGGCAACAAGTGATTTGGGATGTAAGCAAAAGAGAAAAATTGTGTACCTTTTTTCAAGTCAGCTAAAGGTTCGAAGCCAAGAAGAAGATATTCAGTAATTTTATTATGTTGCGTGTGAATTAGATTTAGTGTTGTTTCTTGATACTATGCCAACATCACATGTTTGTTTGTCAAGTTTATTTAGGCTAATTACTTATTCTATGGCATTACTTAATTTTTGTTTTCATGAAAATACGTTTTAAACTGTTTCTTTTGAGTTTCACCTGTCATTTGATCTTTGATTTAAGATAAAGCATAGCGTACAGTGCACATTAATATTTAGATAAAAGGATCTACAATGAAATGTAGTGGTTGAAGTCTAGGAGTAAATAATGCATACCGTCTTATATTGCTCATTGCAACAGTGGCTCCCGTAAGAGAGGCAATTTTGAGGTGCTTGTATTTGCATTTAAAATTTTGGTATTTTTTCAGTTAATTTATGATTTTGTGTGTGAACTAGGTTAATTTAGTTTTGTTTCTTTGATAACAAATTTAAACTATGTTTTTAATTGTTCATTGCAGCAATGCCTCCACATAAGAGAGCAACCAATGATTTGCTTGAATTTGCGTCTTGAATTTAGGAATTTTTTCAGTTATTTTATTGTTTGGCATGTAGATTATGTTTATATAGTTATTATTCATGGATAATAAATCCAAACTATTTATTTTGATATTAAATGTAGCAATTTCTCCACATCAGAGAGCTAATCTCAATACAAAGACTACCAAATCAAAAATATCGAAACTTAAATACGGCCCTCGGAAAGGCAACCTACAAGTGAGAAACGTTTAAGTGGTCAGATACCTTGAAATTCACCTTGCAGATCTGTTGAGTCTGCTGAAGAGCGTGAACGTTGCCTAAACTGTTAAATAGGTGGGCATTCACAATAAAGAGCTGCTGAATATGCTGTCCATCGTGAAGCGGGCTTAGTTTCATATCTATAATGTCATGTGCTATCTAAAGAGTCTGGAATTGACTGGGAACAACATGCGTAGGCACGTGACATGGAGTAGCGTGTAACCTTTGTCAGGAAGAGGACCGATAGCTTGAGCTAGGATGAGAGAGTTTGTTTACTTGTCGAACGATACAGGGCAGTCTGAATTAGAAGGACAGCAACGGGAACAGTTACCTTCAGACAGACAAATACATGGTTTGAATAGACAGCTTGAGTTTGACAAACAATGGCAAAAACGTTCTGTCACTGACTGAGATAAATATGCTAAGAGAGTAACATAATGGTGGATTTTCAACCAATCCATATATTGACTACTCGAATAAATCACACGTTGGCTCTATGAATGAGGTGTGTTTCTCATGCAATGTTTTCAACTGGAAGGTAGAGTTGAAATAACCAGGTAAGATTTCGTTGGAATCAATATGGCAAACACCAGAACTCCTAAAAATCATCGTTGAATGGGGAACATCCTCAATCGAAACATTTTCTTGGAGCTATGTGATCATACAGTAGGACTTTCCGAATGAGCTCCTTTGGTGCTAATAAAGTGCCAGTAGATGATTCTATGCCAGATTTCAAAGCGCAAGGACAAGTTTATCATAGGATCTGTTTCTTGCTTCTTATGGAGCAAACATCAACATTTTTGCAAGTATATTTTATCTTTGACTATGTGACGCAAGCCTTGACACAAATGTCAAATATTCACAACTTAATCTTAGATTATTAAGAGACTTGAAAAAATGTCAAGCCAAATCAATCCCTCCCTCTTACCCCGTATCAATGATTTTAAAATTACCTTACAGCCTGCCCCAACCGAAAACCAGAAAAACTACAATCTACTGATAAATGATGATTTTATACCATACGTCTCTCACAGAGGGTGACAAAATGATTCGACAACGAATGAAGGTGTCATATTGTTAGTGAATCAGGAGTGTGACAGAAGTAATATTGTTCTGTGGACTCGAGATAGCCGTCTGCAGAGAATTAATGAAACTCACCCCTCCTATGACGCACTTCAGTATACGCTCAAGTTTTGTCGTGGAGAAGATGGATATAATTTTAGAATGTATCAAATCGATCCTAGCACAGGAGAGTAAAATGATAAGAGAAAAAAAAATCTTCTGAACCCCAATTTTCTCGCTTTAGGTTTATAGTGAGACAAATCGATACAGCCATCTACATAATATTCGCCATCTATTAAACCAAGTTTTTGGTAAATATGCATGCAAAAATAGGGATGAAACGTTGAGAGTTATTAAAATTATTCCCAAAAAATTATGAGTGGAAATTTATGTGCATCTCCATTATTGACTATGCAGTATGGAGAAGCAAAAACTTTGGCCGGCCGGTGGATCTTCCATCCAGATTCAGGGAAGGCCCGCGGTACAAACACGAGCTCATGCAAGATGTGTTCAGTCACGCGAGGAAATATTTTCGTCCGCAAATATTCATAGCCATCCATAGTCCCAAGTAAAACGAAATAAAAACTTCTTGAAGGACCATCTAATTGATGAGAGTATTTAATTTGAAATTGATTTTTTATGACATTTCTTAATAAAGGGAACAATTACGGGCTGTTTAATGCCACATGTATCAGTGGAGTGGAAAAAAACGAGGGTTGCCTCAGACACATATTCTGTAGGGACATGAAGAAAAGGTCAGGCCCAAATCAAATACTATATTGGCAGAGCTACCAAAACCTCAAGATGATCCCAAACACTACGATGTTGAGTCTGTGACACTACAGAAAAAGGTTTCCAAAATAATTTTGTCAGTGAGACAGTTACTGGAGAGGATGGCTACTCGTCAATGGATTTGGATGGCTTCACTAAACAAGTTCGCTAGCATGGTGAAATGGTTGAAGAGGACAGTCACTGGATAGTTCCATTCTCACCAGCACTGTCATGGACGTTTAGTAAGCATATGAATGTAGAGTATTGCAACAGTGTCCAGTCCATCAAATATATTTTTAAGTATATGAAAAGGGGGATCTTTCAGACTACATTCCATCTCCAAAACGATCACGATGACGTACCTAAATATCATTCTGGAAGATACGTCAGTACTTCGGAATCCGTTAGGCCCATACTGTCGTTTTCCATTCACAAACAGTTTTCTCCTGTGATTCACTTGGGCTTGCATTTAAATAATGGCCATAGGGTATATTTCAATATTGAAAACGCAAGACAATCCGAGAAACCCTTCTATTATGTTTTGTTTAATTGTGCCAAGGTGATGAATTCACAAAAACACTACAGTACGTAGACATGCTGTGCCTTCTTTCTACGCGTTCTACAAGCATAGAAGTATTTGTATCGAATTCATCAAGGGAATCCCGTGAAAGGTTTTCCGGGGATTTTTAAGGAGCATAAAATTGGGTGTACACCGTGCATTCTAACAATAATGAATGTTACTATTTACGCTTCCTGCTTCAGTCACTCCGAGAAGCTACTTTATCTGATGCTTTATAAACAGTTGACAGCGTGTTTTACCCATCGTATAAAGGGGCGTGCAACGCTCTCCATCTCTTAGGAGATGTTGCACACTGAAATGACATCTTGAGAGAGCATGCGTCAATGATGGACCCTCAAAATTAAGACAAATCTTTGCTGTAAAGTTGGCTTTTAGCAGTCTCCCCAATCTTGTTGATGTATGTGTGAAGTATAGTAAAGATCTTTCTGAGGATTTAGTACGGAACTTTAATATAGGTTTCCCCAACGTAGATTTAAATGCCCAACGTGATAGCATAAAAAATAGCTGTTTCATGTATCTTCAAGATATTGTAATTTCCACTGGAGTAAACACTATAAAACAATATAGTTTACCATCATCACATATCCCTGCTTATCTGCACTTAAATAAAGTGTATGCTTTGGTTGAAAACTATAAATGATCATGAGTAGCTAATTTTGTGCAAGAAAATCAACCAAAACTTACAGACAGACCATAAACATGAACGTCATAAATCTAGTAAATGTCGCATTGGGAGATATGGTCTACATGGGTGCCCCAGGAGGAACTGAAAAACTTTTTAATTAACTTGATTTCGGTAAAGATCAGAGGTGACAGCATAATAGCTCTCGCGGTTGTATCATCAGGAATAGCGGCGACGCGTCTTCCTGTTGGAAGTCCAATTCATGTTCAAAATAACTATCGATCCCAACTGTAGTGATCTTCTTATTTGCGACATCTCTATAAACAGTGATAAGGTGAAGGTGTTGGAAACCTGCTCTCTTATCGTGTGGGATGAGTGTATGGTAGCTAACAAAAAAATAAATGAAAGCCTTAAGTTGAATGTTACAGTACATACGATAGGACAACAGGGTCATGGATGGCGTAGCTTTGCTTTTTTCCGAGGACTGTCATCAGAATCTACCTGTGATCACTAGAGGCACGTGAGCCGAAGAGGTGAACTCTTTGTTCAAAAATTATCTTCTTTGGCCTCGAGTAAATCAATTGTCTCTTACTATTAACATGAGGGCTCGACTGAGAGGAGACATGCTTCCATTAGAGTTTTCAAATCTGTTGCTGAAAGTTGGAGAAGTCACTCTGACTGAGGTGAACGGTGAATTAGCACTGCCACTTTTACTTTGTAAAACTTTTAAGTTCATAGACGAATTTATTTCTATTGTCTACCCCAACGTGTACAAATTTTGGTGAAGAAAAACTTTTGGCTTTGTGACGAGCCATCTTAACTCCCAAAAATTATCAAGCTTTTTCGATCAACATCACAATTTTAGACATGTTTGAAGCACTGAAAATATGTGTCTTTAAATACAGTCATCGATAAAGACGATGCCACGAATTATTTAACAGTGGACTTGAATAGTTTGACTGCTCCTGGGCTTCCCAAGCATATAATCAGGCTAAAAATAGGTGCTTCTATAATATTATCACGCAACTTGTGCCCTCCTAAAATCTGTACTGGAGCTCGCCTACTGGCGAAAATGTTGCATAAAAATGTAACAAAGCCACGATAGTAAATTGTTGTGGCGCAGGGGAAACTGTATTCATCCCGAGGATTCCCCTCATCCCGAATAATTACCTGTTTGGTTTCAAGTGCGTTCAGTTTCTCGTCTGTGTCTGTCTGGCTGTGTGCATTTGCGATGAATAATTCGCAAGTACAGATGCTAGTGACTGCTGGTGTTGACCATCGTACAGAACCGTTGCTTGGGAGTACCGTTCAAGGTGAACCATCACCTTGGTGCACTGACCTTGGTAACTGATAGCTTAGTATAAATTATAGGATCTCTCAGATTAAGTTCATAATAGACAAATCAAATCATAAGGAGAAAGTATTTTTACAGGCTTAAGGTGCCCAGCTAAGTTATCAAAATATACACCAATAGTTTAATAGGGCAATTTATTTGACACATAAATAATTTAAAGGCAGTAAATACAAAGATATATATGAGCATATTGAATTGAAGTCCTTCCGTGTATATTCAGTGTCAATAGACAAATAGTTGGTAGCATTTATGCAATAGTCACTAAACATTTGAGAAATTACTCCAGTTATCTGGATTCTATTAGGTTCAAGCAATTATTGGTGGTCCCAGCCATTAATATTATTTTGATAGAAAAATTAGTATTTAAATAAATCTGTTAGCTTATCAATAAGAAATACAGTACTACACAACTGTGCTAGTGCCATGGTATCTACCTTACCCTCAGTGGTTGTAGGGATATTCAAAAATGGGTAAATTGACAGCAGGTAGCCCCACAAATATTATACAAGCTAGCTCACACAACAAATAGGATCATAAGGACCCGCGAAAGAAACATAATTTCAAAATCAAGTTTAGTCCTAAGAGGACACCATAAGCTGCCTGGGCATATATTTAATTTCATTCCAAACTGGGAGCATATATATAGACAAATAATCTGTGCAGACCACACGATCATTGCTAGGTCTGGGTAGTATAAAACTCCCCCATAGACCACTTGGGAATATTACATGAACCTACCTACATACAATAAACCATTTAGTTTGTTTTATACCAAAACCATACACATAATTATTGACACTTACACAGTAAAGATTTTCACAATAAAAGAGCTGGAAGGAATTAAATCAGTGGCACAGGAACGGGGAGGGGGGTTAGGGGGATAGCTGTTACCCCCAAAAAATATAAGGGAGTAAAAAGTATAATTTTTACCCCCTCCACCACAAAAAAATAGTAAAACATTTAGAGAATGTAGAGATCTTGTTGAAGCAAGATACAAAGTTCACACTACGGTAACATAGTAAAAATAAAATGTGCTTGGAGCACACACTGTTTGAAAGCTCTGCTAATGATACCAGCTACATCAGCTACTGCAGAAAGAAGTTTTTCAATGCTTATACGAAAAAAACCTATCTTCGCTGCACGATGAGGCAACGTTGACTAAGTCAACTCTGTTTGAGTAATGTACCCTCCGTCGAGATTGAAAGGTAGCAACTTGCTTGGCTAAACGCCCGCGCGGTATGCTATACCTCCACACATGACTGCA
>CABFWO010004247.1:0-68603 GCA_902155825.1 Timema genevievae | reverse complement strand
GAAAAAAAAATTACTGCATTAAAAGTGTGCCGAGTTGTATATCAGATTAAAGCCCATTTCAAAATGAGAAAAATGAATCAAAAAGCTTAATTCTAGCTGCAATAGAACAGAAATTAATAAGAATTGAAAAATGTGTGAGAAAAAATCTATTTTTATTGAAATTTCAAAAATCGATTTCTCAAAAACGGGACTATTAAAAAATCTAAAAAAAAAATTTTTATGGTTATATTTAAGGGAAGAATAATTGGTAAAAATTTTATTTAAATACAAAATTGTCAGGTTGAGTTTTGTTTTTTTTTGGTTGATTTTACGTGAAATGACCCTATAAAATATCATTGTTCTATCAAAATTACAGTGATCCAAAGTTTATAATATTTTAGTAAAAAAAATAATTATTAGTGTTACAGAAGCAAAAAAAAGTGATCATTATAACAAAGGCATGTGATCAAATGAAAAATTCTCCTCTTTTTGAAAGCAAACAAATATGATATATTTTTTTTATTAAACTGGACATATATTAGATTTATTATGAAACTGTAAACAAAGATATTTAACAATGCATATACAATAGAACTCCAATTATCCGGACTAATTGGGAATTCGGCCAATCCGGAAATCTGGATAGTTGGATGTAGCTCAGGAATAATTAAGAAAAAACTATGTCTGACAATGTAAAATCCCAATTTTATTGATAAAAACTAACTAAACAAATATAGGTAATGTACAATTAAAATTACGTTAAAGTGTGTAAATACAGTAAAATCAAAAAATTAAAATACAGTATTAATTGTATACAAATTTATTTTAGTAATTCTGTACAATGTAGTATACTCTATTTTACTTGGAACATCTCGAATAGCATACGTTGCTTTGAAGAAGTCACTCGTTTTCATGCAGCAAGCTCCCGCAGGCGCTTGACAGCAAGCACTTGAACACCTCCACATTCGGGTTGCTGTTCCATCCACTTTAAGGCGTTTTCAAAACATGTAAAAGCTTTTCCATGTGTAGGAACTGTTTCATATTCCATCCCTTCACCAGTTTCGTCATCGTCCTCTTCAACTCCTTGCTGTTCATTTGCTCTCAAAGATCTCGTCATCGTCCTCTTCAGCTCCTTGCTGTTCATTCGCTCTCAAAGATCTCATCATCGTCCTCTTCAGCTCCTTGCTGTTCATTCACTCTCAAAGATCTCGTCATCGTCCTCTTCAGCTCCTTGCTGTTCATTCGCTCTCTAAGATCTTGTCATCGTCCTCTTCAGCTCCTTGCTGTTCATTCGCTCTCTAAGATCTCGTCATCTGCCATCTGCAATCCTTGATCATTTGTGTCACACAGAAGCCACTCCTCCACATCATCAACATCGCATTCAGAGATTCCCTTCGCAATGTTCACAATTTCATCCATGCTCACTTCCTGTTCCAGTTCATTAGCCTTTTCTTTTTGTTTCTCCAATTCAAGTTGTTCTTTTGTTGATGTGCCGTTTATTCTTTTCCAAGCTCGTTTCATTGTCAAGTTTTTAACCTGATTCCAAGCTTCTGCAATCATGTAGCAGCAGTCTTTCATATTTATTTTCTTGTACAAATCCAGAACACTTTCTTCACCTTCCTCGGCCAAGAGTAACTTACGGAGTGGATTGCCTTTGTTAGTGTTGTTTGTTGCACTCAATTACACCCTGGTCCTTGGGCTGCAGCAGACTTGTGACTTTTGGTATCAAGGACATGAACCTAAAGTCTCAGTTTTCTCTCTCGAGAAGCTCAATTGATGAATGAGTTGATGCATTGTCAATTAAGAGTAACGCCTGTCCCGATTTTTCCGTTTCTGCTTTAAATTTTTGAAATTCATGTATGAAATTTGTGTCCCACCATTCCAAAAAAAACTTCAGCCGTCATCCATGCACTTTTTTGGTGCATGTATGTCACTGGAAAATTCTGTATATTTTTAAAGCATCTTGGTTTCTTTGATTTTCCCATCAATAACAAAGGTAGTCGCTGATTACCGGTAGAGTCGGCACAAACGAGGATTGTGACACGATCTTTGCTTACTTTATGTCCTGGAGCAGTTTTTTTATCTTTTGGAAGCTAACGTTTTTCTTGACATTGCTTTCCAGTTAAGATTGGTTTCGTCAGCTTTGTAAATAAGGTCAGGATGGAGGTCTTTAGTTTCAGTTTTAAAAGTTTCCAGAAATTTATTTGCAGCTTCTATATCAGCAGAAAGTTTTTCACCGGCAATTTCTAACTCGCTAATGCCGTGCCGAGATTTAAAGTTCTGTAGCCAACCCTGGCTTGCCTTAAAGTCAGTCACACCACCAAGTTTTTCACAGAACATCATCGCTTTTTCACATAAAATCCACCCTGAGATTGGTTGTCCAATTGAACGTTGTTTCAGGAACCACTTGAAAACAGCGTTCTCAAGTTCTTAGTTTTTTGCCATTTTCATCACTTTCCTTGATGAGCTCCCGTCCTCACGTTCTTATGCGCTAACAAAGTTTAAAATCTTGGCACTGTTAGTTTTAATGTCAGAAATCGTAGAAGTTCCTACACCAAATTGCTCAGCCAGTTGTTTACCAGACACATCTTTATTCAACTGATTTATAATTTCAACTTTATCCCTCAATGAAAGAACAACACATTTACGTTTTGGACCCATTTTGGACCCAAGTAAAAACACACACTGAGTATGAGAAAGTATGATGCATAAACACAGTGCAATATAATAGCGACCGAGGAGTGAGGGCTGAAGGGATGCCTGGTGGGGGGTTGGAGTCGTGTCCTGTCCCCCAGCCGGTGATCACGTGCTTTAGGCAACTAGGGCACGTGAAGGTCAATGACCCGCATTCTCGCCGTTCTTCTAATGATTTATTAATTTTTGTATTTACCCCCCCAAATTGATACGGATAATTGGGGATCTGGATGATTGAAGTATTGATAGTTGGAGTTCTACTGTATACCCAAAAAGTTAATTTAAAATTTCATTGTTTGTTACGGAAGGAAAAATGTTCTCTAGAAATTAATCACTCAATGTTTTCACATTTAAATATATTTTATACATGATTAAATATGTTTATCTTGTATGAGCTAAGTTTATGCTTGATTGACATCAACAGGAGCATCAAAATAGTATCGGAATCTGTCTGTCCCTTCAATTCGAGCCCTTGGAATGGTGCATATTATATCACTTTCTGAGACCACTAAATTGTCAGATTCATTGCACTTAAATACAATATGGTTTGCATCCATGGATTTCATACCCATTACTTTGTATTCACTGTCTCCAAGGCCTTGTTGTACAATACAAAGTTACCTAAAATATGAATCATGTCTTTCAGAAGAAAACTTGACTATCACATATGTATCTTCACTTATGGTATTGTCAGAAACACACAAAGGTTGCACAAATTACACTTGCTATGTCCAAGATTCTGATCACAATCTTCAGAAGAATGGCTGTTTGTTAGAATTTGAACCATCTTTCCTTCACTATCTTTTTTCTAAAAACTTGAGTTAGTCCTAAGAATTACCGACTAGCTGTACCTTGGTGCATCAAAGTGAAAGTTACGAAGACCTATCACAGGGCCACATTGCTCCCACCTTGAAAGTAGTTTAGCCTGACTAATCATATTAATATTCTCCTCTGATACATAAATAATATTCACAGATGGTGCAAGTTGACTATCAGTGTTCACTACTATTTTCTTCTGTAGCTCTTCCCTTAACACAACTCTCTTGACCTTTCTACCAATTCCATAACGTGGCTCTTTACCAGGAGAGGTTGCAAAATAACTTCTATCCGCAGTACAATCATAATCCTTCTCATGAAAATGTAAATACCTGAGTGTAAATCTGCTTTTGAACTGACTTGCGGCCCCATCTGTGAAATAATGAACATATGTGCTTTTAAACGAGAGTTTCAGTGTTAAATCGGTCAAAATCTCAGCATTAAACACATCAGATATGATGCAGTAGTTCAGATGTTTTAACACATCCTCATTGTTTTTATAATAAGCAATACTTGTAAAAAGTGTTACACTCCAGTGAGCTTGCATTATTTCTTCCTGGTGTCGAATTCCATAATTCTCTGCAAAATCTTGTATAATTACAATTTAATGGACGAGATCTTTTCAGCTCTCGTAGCTCACTATGTTGTTGTGTTGGCATTGAATATGTCTTGAGAGGACTTGTAATTGCTGAAAAAAATCTGTTTTTGCTTCAAGTACGGTATATTAGTTGTAATTTCTCCTTTTACTACTTTTCCTTCATCCACGCCCCATTTATAGTACAAGACTTCCTTAGTGTCAGAAATCTCTTCAAAAAATGGCTCCAAATTCTTAACACCACATTCTGTCAATACAAATTTGACTTTAAATAGAACAGAGTGTAAAATCAACCACCTCATTCAAAGAATTTTTTAAATCACTCACAGTTTTACTAAATGAACTCAGTAATAGCTCAGCAGTTCCGTGATAGGTACACACACATACGTCTTGGTCTCTCGGTGTCATTGGCATTACTTGCTCAGGTCGAAGCTGCTTGAACTTTGAAAATTGAAGAGGAGCAGGATTATAATCTTTGATAAACATACCGTGTGCTTCTTCAAGATTTACTAAAAGTAATTTCTTCTGTCTCTGTTCACTTCCTTGTTCTGTTTTAACAGGGCGTTCCCTTCCTTCACCTCTGACAAGACGTGTATTAATCACAACTTATGAATGTGAGGAATGCCAGGCCTCCACCGTGGTTCAGATCCCACGTTAAACTGTAGGTCCTCCATTTCATCTCGCAATCACCCTACCATTGCACATTAGCGTAAGTGCGTATAACCTGAACGGGTAGTAAGACGCAGTGCTAATAATAATAACAGGGCGTTGCCAGCTAATATCATCCCGGACAAATAAATCCTTGACTATATGAACTATTGTATGTGGTATAGCATCACTTCTTGTTTTTCTTTCTGAAATTGTCATTCGTCTTTGTGGCGCTTTAAGACCAGCAATTTCTATAACAAGGTCTCTCTTTTTTGGTGTCAAAAGATTTTATTAACTTTCCTTTAACTTCAACTTATTTAGTTGGAGAATGAGGTAAGAATTTTTTAACTATACTAGTTGCCTTTCCCAAAGCTGCATTTTTTTAAAAGGAGTTTTCAGCTGCATTTCACTATTTCTTTTCAACTTTTGTCTTCTTTTCTGATCTCGTTCATTTTGCCTGAGTTTGCTTATTCCTCCATTGTTTTTCAAATGTCCCTGTTTTTCTTTTTTCAGGCTGTGTCTTTTTTTATCTTCTTCTACTAAATCAGAGTTTATTTTCCTTAGCTCTCTATATTATTATTAGCACCGCGTCTTACTACCCATTCACACTTACGCTAATGTGCAATGGCAGGGTGATTATGAGATGAAATGGAGGACCTACAGTTTAACGTGGGATCCGAACCACGGTGGAGGCCTGGCATTCCATACATTTACAAGCTGTGATTAATACACATCTTGTCAGAGGTGAAGGAAGGGTTTGGCAATCAGATAAATCTGTGCTGGGACCGAGGATTGAACCCCGGACCCCGAGCACAGAAGCCCGACACCTTACCCCTAGACCATCAGGTCACCCTCTCTGTATTCTTTAATCCTTTGTGCACCTGTTTTAGCCATAGGAGCCTTTTCACTCTACTATTCTAACTGACAAGTTATAAAGTGGTTTCAACTAACTTTCTAAGACTGTCAATAAAAAGTTACTCTTAAACTCGAATATTTACAGTCTGTTTTTAACTAAACACTACAAAAACATTTTCTTTATTTGAACAATGTCATATAGGCTATATATATTGTTCCTTACAAGTACATAAACCCTGTTTATGAATGAACCCCTCGTATAAATGTATATTTTGTCATTTCTTGTCGTTATGGAATTTTTGTGTCATATTTTCTTTGTTTTCATCCTTTCAAAGTCATGTTTAGGCATCTATAGGAATTTTTGAGTCATTTTTAATGTATATTTGAGTCATTTTAAGGCACAAATACTCAAACATAATTGTTCTATCACAGTTGCCTGAATGTAGGCCATGAACTTTGTATCCTCTTGCTTGGTTGTAAAATACACATTCCTGGTGAGACTGTAACTAGGCTGGAGATTGTTGCGTTGGGAGGGGGTAGCTATTTTTTATATTTATATATTGAGGTATTTTACAACAATATCTGAACCGACTCATTAAATCTTCACACAAAAATTTCTCTGAGCAATAACAAAAGGACCTATCAATTTTGCTGTGAAAGGAAGTTTCACGTACCTTCCAGGGTTCTTTTACACGCCACATTCACCACGGAACTGGCAGCTTTACTTTCCCTCTGAACGAAGTGTTGCTACAGATTTTTGTCGTTCAAGAAAAATCCATTGACCTTGTCTGGGTTTGAGGGATAGCTATTACTTCTGAAGCAGGTATTTTTAAATAAATGTACTTAGTAAAATGCAAGAGTTTAGTTGTTAAATACGTCATTGCATGGATTATTTTTAGTTTACATTTGCAAAGCACGTGTTCGATTTAGTCATGTGCATTTTCTTCATAATTTTAAGAATTTTTTTTTTAATTTAAAGTAATTTTTTAGAATTTGATAGGTTATTTTTTGATCATTTTTAGGTAATCAAAATTCGGGCCTTGATTATAATAATATTAAACTATGAATTGTGCACTGCACTCTATGGATTATTTACTATTAGACTTTAATCACTACATCTAATTATGTATTGTTGTATTTTACTTATGATTTGTGCACTGTATGTAATGCATTGTTTACAATTAGTTAATTGCTCTGCATGAATATAAATCAGCCTTATCTATGTAAATCCATAATCAAATAACAGGTGACAGAAAACATACATAAATTGAAGACCCAAATGCAAACACACTAACAGTGGCTCTTTTACTTGGAGACATTGTTGCTATGAACCAAAAGAAATAGGCCTAGCCTAAATTTATTATTGTAAAAACTAAAATGAAGTTAATTGACTGACGCTTTTTATATTAAGTGCCCTAACTTATCAAACAAAATGGTGCTGTTGGGGTTTAGTATCAAGAAACAATCTAAATAGTCCTAATTCACACGCAACATCATATAATTACTGGAAGCACAGGCCTACTTTGTGGTTCCAAACCTGACAGTAATATTAATGCATAAAATTCTTCATTTTTGTTTATATCCCAAAACACTCTTTGCCAAGGAGATTTGTAATTGATTTGTTAATCTTTCCAAACTCCTCTCTGCAAAGGAGACTTAAAAAGAAGATTTAGTCATTAAAAGTTAATATATTTGAATTGTTACAAAATTGTTAAAACTCAAATTTAACCATATTAATAATAGTTTTTTTACCCTGCTTTGTTCACTGATGAGCTAACTTGATAGTACATAGGTTATCCTGTATTCTGAAAAATGAGTACAGAAGTAATCTTGTCTCGATCTGATGAGTACTTTTTGAGTTTATTGCCAATAAAAGACTGAATTGAAGGCACACACAGATTTAGAGCAGATATTAATTACACAAATTACTGATTACATTTTTTCTCTGATCACACATGGGAAATTATTTTGAAATGCTTGGTGGTAGTGCCTAAGCTGTGGTTTTGTGTCCACAGATTGATTGAGTTATCGAATAGTGAATATTTTATCATATATACTTTAAATGTAGATCTAAATAAAATGTATAAAAAGAAATTATTTGGACCTAGGCTACAAAGACTATATAATAAATTATTTATTATTCGATTATGATACTTTGTAAACATGTATTACAAGTATTGAATTCAAGAAAGGGAGAAATGGCTGTATTAAATTAAACATTGAAAAGAGGCTAGAAGGGGACTGATGTACCCCGAACATTTCATAATTATGTGTTGTGTTTTATTTGTGAACTTTGGAGCCTACAGTCTTCTGGTAAGTGTGTAGGACTTACCCTTCTAGCTTTATTTCAATGTTTCATTTAATATATTCAAGGAATCAATTATTTGTAAATAGATTTCCTTGACTGGACATATAAAAGTTTATGTTCCAACACTCTGGCTGTTTGGCCATTGTATATTTGGGTTTGACTGTCTCAACATATCTGAAAAGGTTTGTTCATCAAAAGGGGGTGAATTAGGAAGTGGGTTTTTTGTCCATTCCACAACTCTTGAAAACCTGCTCTCTCTCTAGCTCAGGTCTAGTTGAATGTTGAGGTCAGGAAAATTTGGCAACTGTAAAAGGTTTCTGAATTCGCAACAATCAAAAATTAATTGAAAATCAAATGCATAATGAATCCGAGGTGTCATTGTGCGACTTGAATGCAGCCTCGGTTCTGAACACACAACAAATTGTAAATGTTATAAGATAAAATTGAAGGTTTTACTAAAAAAGTTAACATAAGGAAGAATATGGTGGAAAATGGTTCTTTAGAAATGTTTACAGCAACAGATGACTTTATAATTGAAAATAACCTTCCTAAAGATGTAATAATTGTAAGAGTTTTAATTGGTCATCTTAAGTACATCGAGACACAGTTTCAGAAATATTTCCCTTTAAATTTTGATTCTAAAAAACTAAATTGGGTTCATAAAACACATTCACTTGAAATCAAATCCTTCAGTCATCAGCCATTAAGAGTTCAAAAATAATTTGTCTAGCTATCATGCGACACAGGTTTAAAACTTGTGTTTCGTAAAAAAAATCATTAAATGAATTTTGGCTTGGGATTAGGACAAAATTTCCAACAATTTCTGAAATTGCCCTAAACATACCTCTGCCCTTTTGTACTAAGTATTTATGTGAAGCGACATTCTCGTCTTTGACGATTATAATATCAAAATATTGATCAACTCTTAAAACGTTGAAGATTCTTTATGTCCCGCGTTAACAAATATCCAGCCAAGATTTAATTCTTTACATAAAAATAAACACACCCATCTCATTGCTATGCAAATTTGTTTTTGTCTTTAAAAAATGGTAAAATATGTATACCAAAAAAGGTTTTAAAATTACTATTTTTTATCATTAAATGTTTGATTTGTATATCTATTTTATGTAGTACAGGTTTATATACCAGCGGCCGAGTAAACATTTCTTGGGTGAAAGGGGGGTCGCGAGTGGAAAAAGATGGTCTAGCTTGTAGTCTTTACAACAAACATGAAAGTGAGTGATTTACAAAAAAATCACTGAGCACTGCAACTGGTGATATATAAGTGTTCTTCAAGCTCTCAATATCCTTAAATGAGCACAGTGAAGCTCCCGCAGAGATGTGTATCTCGTATTTTCTTGTCTATGGCCAAAGATTATTTTTGAAAAAATATTATAGATTGTTTCAAAATATATTACATTAAACTCTAATTTTATAGATTTCATAGAAAAACAGGGCTGCCACCCGTCTGGAAAACCTGGAAAAATCAGGGAAACAACAGGGAATTTCTCAAATTTCCTAAAAATGACTGGAATTTTAAAATATAAAGTCAAATTTTCAAACGTGTGTAACTATTTTGCTAACAACCTATTTTTACATTAATGTTTTTTTGTTTGATAATTAATTAAAATTGTGATAATAATTTATGAACTTGACAGTGAAGGCTATTGTTATAATGTGGTATTACATAATCCAAGAACATGTGCACATGTGTAAACATCAACGTACGCGCCATGGTCACCGGTATAGTTGTGAGAAAGCATCTGCACAGCCTTGAATATGACACGTAATACACATGCAGTTATTTTATCTTTTGTAATCTTAGTTCCAAAATAGTGACAAAACGGTGCTTTATCATTATTTTCTATATCATTTGTAACTTAATTTTTTTTTAATGTTTTAATCATTTATTATGTTATGGCGTTATAGCAAAATTGTTTATTTAACACATCAAATGTGTTGCAAATTTGCTGTTTCAGTTTAGTGACCCTTTGCGCATGCTCAAATACATATTTCTTTTAGTGTGTCTCAATTCTAAAATGACATGCGTCCAGTATTTGTTTTGAAGTCCAAAGCGCTGCCTCTCAACCACCCACTATTTACAAATAGAAATAAAATGTTTTGTGTAAATGTGTGAAAAGCAGAAACAAGTAAAAAATAAATTTATTTGTTCATGATGGGCTCAGGCCCTAAAGTTTTTTTATCTTAAGTAAACGTGGTTATCATTAATTATGGAGTTGGGGCATAGACTACTTGCATTGTATGAAATGACTGGAAGGATGAGGTTTGATTCCCGGTTAGGTGTACTTGGGGTGGTTTACTAACAGTTAAACTAACAACGATAAGAAAATAAATTTAATACGAGATCGACCTCTATATTAAAAAATAACAACTAAATATAAAATAGTTAGCAGATAGTCCAACCAATGGCTTAGAGAGTGCCAAAATACGGCGAGCGCTTTTGAGCGTTTAGGCCGGGAACGACAAATTAATAACAAGAGCTTTGGCCAGGAATGTGTTAAAAGGTGACATTAAAATGTGGCTAAGAAAGAACAGCATATCATTCACTAAAGAAATGAGAAAATCAGAACTAATCGAACTTGTCAAAAGAGCTCCTTAAGATCAAGGTCATGGTATTTTGCCTCTGCCACTTTATCACGCTGATCTTAATCCAATAAAAACTGTTTAGGGCTGTGTAAAAGGACAGGTAATTCTCTTGAGGACAAAAAAAAGTTGTGTGAAAAATTGTTTCAAGAATACACTGCAGAAGAATGGAAAAAGTTCTTTGACCATGTTCACAAAATTGAGGACAATTATCGGCTTGTGACCAGTTTACATCAGTAGTGTAATCAGTATTTAAAGTTTGAGATGGCTTGACTACCCAATGAAAGCACTCACAGGCATTGACACGAAATAGTGAAGGGTGGTTTAGGGGAGATAGTGATTCTGTAAAGAATCTTTACATTCTAATCTCCGTGCCAGTTACTAAACTATGTTTGATTTAAAACATCCCATGCTGCCCTTCCTGCCATGTTCTTATTGCACTGTAAACGTGACAAGAAAACCATTGATAAAAATACCTGCTTATATTCTGAACAAATAGAAAGACTCGGTGATAAATAAATAAATAAAAGTATAGCATATAAAGAATAAATACTTCAACATTTCAAACAGCTTCTAGGGTCATCCATGGTTTAATATCTGCCAGAGTTGAGCACTCCCAATGCCCCTACGTTTTCAAAGAAATCCCAGAGCCCCCACCTAAAAACAAAAAATAATGTTAGTGAAACGAAACAATATAAATTATTGTAAAATAATATTGGAATAAAGAGTTTCAAAGTTTACCAAAGAACCAAAGGGGGAAAAACACTTAAAAAAAGTGAAAAAGTAGCACCATGGTTCACCAAGTTGTGTCATTAAAAGTGGTTTATTTTAATTGTTACGTAGATAGAGGTTATGCGCTAGTTTTTGAATTCATTTACTTAATTAGGTTTTTCGCCTGCCTTAACAATATTTTCTAGCTTTCTGGGAAATGTTTTTCTTTCTTGTAGCTTTGGTAATTCCATGGAATAAAAATAATCTTATCTTTGTGGGGTGGAGGGGGATTTTAAGCATGAGAGGGGCGGTCTAGTGCTAGCTTTTGTTTGCTCACACTGTGGGCAGGGTGTCCAAAATTGCCAAAAATGAGCTAACATAATACCTGAACACCCCCTAATATGTATCAGTAAATTCAAATCAATGAGTGTACTGTTTATACACTTTAAAATAAGTGTAATTCTAAGTACAATATAATATATATTATTCTAAGGTTCTGATATTGGATAGGAATGTTGGAAAGTCTAGCCAGGAAGGCTTGGGTCATGTTACCAGGCTCATAGTGTCCTGACCTGGTAACCAAATCTAAAACATTTTTGTTAGTTTTGCTTTTCCATTAATAAATAGGCCTACTTTTTATTTTGATACCCAAACCCATGTGCTAGCGCAGTTGCTCTTCTTACAGACAGTCACTTACTTGATAAACAAGTTTTTCTCTTTGGGTTTTGATGTTTCACCATTTTAACTAACAGTACACTAAGAAGCAATATCACTCTTGAAGCCAATGCACGAAAAAAAGGGGGGTGGAAAGAAAATGAGCCGTTCACCCTGCAAGGTAACTCGTCTGCCTTCTCTAATGACACTTCCCCTCTTTCGTTGCAAAGTAGAGCCTCACTCCACTACTAGCCCTTGGACAGCATTGTCTTACATCTCTATTTTCTATTTTTCTCGCTTCCTATTCTATATATACATACATATACATATACATATATATAGAATAGGAACCGAGAAAAATGGAAAATATAAATAGAAAATAATAGAATTTATTATATATAATTTTAGATTGATATATGGTTCCACAGACTTTTTTAATCTATATTATAGCAGAAATATGGCTATGTGCTCTTTCAGCAAATAAATAAAATAGCCTAAGCCCTAAACAATTTTTTTAAATGTTAACAAAAAAACTACTTTCAAATAAAAAAATATATATATAAAATGATGCAGGACTATTTTTAGAATTATTTTAGAATTTATGGATTTTGTCTCAATGTCCTATCTGTAAAACTCGCTGATTGAAAAGGGAAAACATAAACATGGTAAATCCCATCTTGTTTTGCTGTGACGTTACAGCTAGGCAACAACGTCGTTAAACTGTTTTTATATTCTCTAATATATATTTAAACACACCTATATTATAGCTATTAGTCCAATCGTTGTGCTAACAATTAAAATGCTTTGAATCAATGCGTTTATTCTTATGGGAGGGCTCTATGAAAAAATGTATAACTACTTAAAAAATATATCAATCCATCAAAATTAATGACTTAATTGATTTCATATGGAAGTATTTTTTTAATTAATTCAAATTATTACTAAAACAACACATAAATAAAACAAAAATAAGTGAGTGTTATTGAACACTGAAGTGAGTTCTTGTAGAGGAATGTACAAGATGGTGGTAATTGCTGTCCTGTCAGTGTTCTTGTAGAGGAATGTACAAGATGGTGGTAATTGCTGTCCTGTCTCTGTTCTTGTAGAGGAATGTACAAGATGGTGGTAATTGCTGTCCTGTCAGTGTTCTTGTAGAGGAATGTACAAGATGGTGGTAATTGCTGTCCTGTCATTGTTCTTGTAGAGGAATGTACAAGATGGTGGTAATTGCTGTCCTGTCAGTGTTCTTGAAGATAGGCTGTTTTCTGGGAAAATTTATCATACCTACTACAAAAGCTAAAATTCTTCTTTTTTTTTTCAAGTAATAAAATTGTCAAACCTATATGAAACTAATTTGTATTTATTCTTACATATTAATACTACCATATACATTGTTGTATATATTATTTGCATTTAAGGTGTGAATTTTTCCAAGACCAGATTATTTTCATTCTTGGAATTGATGACAATCTTAGACCATTATCAACATTAATAAAGATGATGGCATTAGTGATATTAATAACCCAAATAGTACCTAATATTAAATCTACCATGACACATGTAAACTGCAAGGAGGGCCAACTTAACACTCCTTAACTTGGCACTCGTTGGATGTTTGTCATTTAGAATGTAACAATGTGTTCATTGTGTGTAGGCTTATACTAAAGGCAAGTGGAAAATTAACTACTACCAGTTATCTAAGTTTTACTTAATTTATATGGATATGGTTTATTTTTTCAGATACACCAACATCTTCTAATAAAGAATGTTCACTTAATCAAGATTTTATTATGAACTCTCCTGGAGTAATGACAAGATCTCAGCTGAAGCGTTTGTATAAAATAATCCCTCACAGAGTAAATTATAACGAATCAGATGGAACTGCTTCTACCTCTCAGGGGAGTCCACCTCTTAAAAAGATCAAAGCTCCAGTAGAAAGTGAAAACAAAATTTCAAGGCCAAAAACCAACAGAAATCTAAGTAGTTCTTCCAAAGAAAGTGAAGTTGTTAATTCATGTAGATCATCTGAAATAGATTATGAATCAAAAAGAGCAACTAAAAATGGTTCTACCTCAAACATTGAAGAGGTTTCCTATTTACAAAAAGAAAATGAGATAGATTCAAATGATTCTGATGCTTCAAATACTGACACATTTGTAAGGAGAAGTTTTTTAAAGGCTCGTAAGTCATTGCTTGAAACTGAACATAAAGTTAATACATCCAATTCAGCAACAGTTAAAGTAAAAAGGCTGTCATTAAGAAGTGGTGATAGAGCTTTTAAAGAGGGTAGTGTTAATACAAGTGAGTTACCACTTAAAACTGAACCTAAAGTTGATAGATTAAATTCACCAGCAATCAAATTAAAGAGACTGTCACTAAAAAGTGATAAAGAATCTACTAAAAATGTTAGTGTTAATGCAGGTCAGTTAGAAGAAACTTCTCGTAAGTCATTGCTGAAAACTGAAAATAAAGTTAGTGCATTAGATTCACCGATAGTAAAAGTAAACAGGCTGTCACTAAAAGGTGTTAAGGAATCTTCTTCTAAAGATGTTAGTATTAATACATGTGAATTGAAAGAAGGTATGTCTCCCAATAACACTACATCTAAAAAAGATAGATCTCCATCTGCGATTGCACAAAGTCCTGTTGATGTGAGCTCTTTGAAGAATTTGAAAAAACAACCTTTCTCTCCCCCAACTGAAAATCAAAACAATACATCTGTAAGACTTAGTTGGTTCGCCTCTCACGAAGAGGGAGAGCAAAATTCTAGGTCCAACTCGCCACAAAAGAAATCATTTCAAACTAAAAAGATTAGGTCACCAAAGAGTTGCAAAGTCTTATCAGCAGTAGACAATACTGAAAAGTCAGAAAACAAAACTATTTCTTCACCAAATGAAAACACACTTGAAGACTGTAAAACAGTCACACCAACATTTAACTATAATGTTTCAAATAACAAAATTGATGTTTTATCACCCAATAAAATCAAGTCACACAAGAGTGATCGTGGATCTCACGGAGTCGATTCACAAGACGATAATACCAATCCACTTGGCCATAAAAAGATGATGAAATCAAATATTGATGTCACTAGTAGTACAGTTAATGGAGAAAATATTCTTACATTCTCCTCTTCTGATAGTAAAAAAAAGACAATGAAAAAATATAATATTGTTTTGAATAAAAATGTGGAAGCAAGAAGCCCCAGCAGTAATGACATGGCTTCTCTGGAAACAAATGCTCTATCTGGGCTGCAACATAAAACTGAAGTTTCAACTGCAACAGATTCTCTTAAAAACAGCGAATTAAACACAGAATTTAAAACTAATGAACCAAATTGTATGAGTATGATTGTTGCAAATAAATTAGAACATACATCTGAAGCGAATGATAGTAATCTCTTTACATCACCAAGTCATAATGGTACTAAATCTCAAAATTCAACTTTATCTTTCTGTTCAGAAAAAATAGAAGATTGTAACATTCTTGAAGCTACGGCAACCATCGGAGTACAACATTTTACTGATAAACTTAATATAAATACACAAGCAAAAATGAAGACCAAAAAAAATAAACACATTAAAAGTAATTCAGATGACACATTAAATGATAGATCTTCTGAAAAAACCAAAGAAGTTAAAGATAGAAATGAAAATATATTTTCTGACACAACCAAGAGAGGTAGTTCAAGTATCACAGGGCCGCAACTTGAGGACAATGAAAGTATTGAATTGAAGAGTGTCCATTCAGATGGAGAACTTTTTTATCTGAATAGCAAACATGATCAGCCTAAAAAACAAACAAAGGCAACAAAAGTTTTGATAAAAAATATTGTGCAAGATTCTCAAAGGAAACAAGAAAAAAGTTCTCGGTCCTCTGTAAATTTGTCTAAAAATAAAAACTTGCATTTATTAACATCAAACGAGAAAAACAAAACTCTTAAGAAGTCAGAAACATGTGACCGACCTATAAGAGTAACGGAAAAAACCTCGGTCATAAAAACGGGTGAGCACGACGAGACATCAACACATACAGCTGATAACTTAAACTCATTGCCCAGAAGTTGTACTGAAATTTCAGACAATTTTGACTCTGACTCTGATGCTGAAACTAGAAAAGCAATTAAACATAATGCTGAGGTGAGGATTTATAAAAGTTTAAGTAACTCTGAATCAGACTGTAGATTGGTCCGCCACGCGAAGCAGAGGAGTGGGTCTGACTCCGGCAGTGCTCCAGAGGATGTTCCATTTGAAATAGGCCTGAAGAGAGCTCTGGTAGCAATCAAGAATGCCAAGGAGGGCATTCAACACGATAATCTACGCAAGAAAAAGCAGAGGAAGGAAAAGTTAGACCGGTTCAAGCAACAAAAAGAAGAAAAGGTGAGCTTTGTGTGTGTTGTTTTATTTATCTGTTTGTGTAATGCTTCTGTAGAAATATTTCATTAGAGTCCATCACAAAACAAACTCATTGTTGAAAACTAGTCTTACCACATAACAGTCACTAAGAGTTGGCGGGAGATAAATTGTCCATATCGAAAATACAGTCCAATCCGTAGGAAGGAAGATCTCAGTAACTATGATGTACCTCACTTTTATATCTTTAGCTGAAAGAAATTTTCACTCCATCAATCACCTTATTTGATAAGTTTTCTTTTTTTTAAATCAAAATGGCAAGTACAGGTACTTTCTAATTATAATAGTACTATGGGTAGAAATATAGAATTTTTTCAAGACTGGGAAAATCTGTAAAGAGCTTGAAAAACCCAGAATTCTTATGAAATGTTTTCTAAGATTGAGTAGATTTATTAGCTCAGTGGTAAATTTAGATTTTTGATGTTTGCATTTTAAGTCTGTCTTATGTTATAAAAAACGGGTACCGGCCCAGCAAAATTGTGACCCATATATGAGCATAAAAATACAACCACCAAAGGAACAAAATTATCAATATAGTCTACAAAATATATCACCTATATCAAACACAATATATTCTACATCTATCACTTATATATCAAATATAATATAGTCTACAAACTCTATCACTTATATATCAAATATAATATAGTCTACAAACTCTATCACTTATATATCAAATACATTATAGTCTACAAACTCTATCACTTATATATCAAACACATTATAGTCTACAACACATCACCTATATCAAACACAATATAGTCTACATGTATTACTTATATCAAACACAATATAGTCCACAACACATCCCCTATATCAAACACAATATAGTCTACAACACATCACCTATATCAAACACAATATAGTCCACAACACATCACTTATATCAAACATAATATAGTCCACAACAAATCACTTATATCAAACATAATATAGTCCACAACACATCACTTATATCAAACATAATATAGTCCACAACACATCACTTATATCAAACATAATATAGTCCACAACACATCACTTATATCAAACACAATATAGTCCACAACACATCACCTATATCAAACACATTATAGTCTACAACACATCACCTATATCAAACACAATATAGTCTACAACACATCACCTATATCAAACACAATATATTCCACAACACATCACCTATATCGAACACAATATAGTCTACATGTATCACTTATATCAAACACAATAAAGTCTACAACACATCACCTATATCAAACACAATATAGTCCTACAACACATCACCTATATCAAACACAATATAGTCTACAACACATCACCTATATCAAACACAATATAGTCTACAACACATCACCTATATCAAACACAATATAGTCCACAACACATCACCTATATCAAACACAATATAGTCTACATGTATCACTTATATCAAACACAATGTAGTCTACAACACATCACCTACATCAAACACAATATAGTCTACAACACATCACCTACATCAAACACAATATAGTCTACAACACATCACCTATATCAAACACAATATAGTCTACAACACATCACCTATATTAAACACAACATAGTCCACAACATATCACTTATATCAAACACAATATAGTCTACAACACATCACCTACATCAAACACAATATAGTCTACAAAATTTTCCTGATAACATATCAAGAAAATTTCATCCCACAGTTTTTCCTTTGTACAAAACTACCAAAATTAAAATGAAATCTGTGTAAAAAGTTCCCAACTTAAAACAATTTCTCTTCTTATAATGTAATGTGAATCTGTACATCTTAAAATGAACATAATAAATTACAACACAAAATATTCATCGTTTAACAAATTTGCAAAGAAAATCCAACATTATTATTTATGAAAACACAACATACAAAAAAGTCAACAGTTTTTTCACAAAAGATCCAATCAAGAAATGCATTTTAAACAACAACCAGTCAGTTACCTATCACTTAAGATTTATCTTTCAAGTATCTGAACATAAAGCTCCCAATTTTACAAGTTTACCAAAATCCATTTGACTTGTAGTCAACTACATAGACATTCCAGCTTACATACTAGCTAAACAAAATATACAAATCCTCAAGAAATTATTCCATCTAACAAACTCACCATACTCACTCTTCTCCTACCACTTAACTTACAATTCTTGAAATATCTTTCAGCTAAATCGCTTGAAGGAGAGCTTAGCTTGTAAAGAGGATGCATCCTGCAGTAGTTCTGAAAGCTGTGAAACTACGTATGAACAAGATGGCTTCATTGTCACTTCTATCAATAAAAGTAAGTGATAACATTCTAGATCAGAAGTAACATTAATTTTTAGCAAAATGTTAAGTTACTTTTATGATCCACTTTCGTAGAGACTTGCATCATAACTTTATTTGATTGATTTAGACCTATGTGGTAAGACACTTTGAGTTTGGGAGATTCAAAAACTGAAACTCTCACATATAAATCAGAAACAACCATTGTCTTACAACATATTTTTTTGATAGTTTATGCGTGGGCAGTATATGAAAAACATCAAAAGGTTAATATATCCTTGACTTGCCTGATCTCTAGTTGTCAGTGCTTGTATGTTATGGAGTAGCCCTGAAACTAATCTTAAACTCATTTGATTGCTGATAACCTCACACACGCTGTAATAACACTCATGTAAATACTAAATGGTATTCATTTGTAAGTTGGTTTGAATGCAAATAAAAAAATAACAGTAATAACTAACACTTTCTGGCATTAAAAAAAGATCCGTTAATTGAAAACATGATTTTAAAAATGTTAAAAAGCATACTGCTTAAAACAGTTTAATCTATAGCTGCCTATTTACTGTAGATATTAATCACAGCAGTATAATTATGACTAATGAATAAGTAATGTACAAACAATACAAAAATAAAATTAAATATGAACAGTAAGTCTTCTGTACTTAATGTGTGCATGAGTACATACTAAACTTGTGGAACAACCCCCGCAGATGGCTCAGAAGGGGAGGGAGGGAGGTATGACCTAGAATTTCTCTAGTTATTACTTCATAGGCTCTCTTAGAAACTTTCACTTGAGCCTGAAGGAGGGATTGCTCACACTTCACCAGACAATGGAATGTTATCTTAGAAACTTTCACTTGAGTCTGAAGGAAGGATTGCTCACACTTCACCAGACAATGGAATGTTATCTTAGAAACTTTCACTTGAGCCTGAAGGAGGGATTGCTCACACTTCACCGGACAATGGAATGTTATCTTAGAAACTTTCACTTGAGTCTGAAGGAGGGATTGCTCACACTTCACCAGACAATGGAATGTTATCTTAGAAACTTTCACTTGAGCCTGAAGGAAGGATTGCTCACACTTCAACAGACAATGGAATGTTATCTTAGAAACTTTCACTTGAGCCTGAAGGAAGGATTGCTCACACTTCACCAGACAATGGAATGTTATCTTAGAAACTTTCACTTGAGCCTGAAGGAAGGATTGCTCACACTTCACCGGACAATGAAATGTTATTCTATAAATGGACTGGCTCTTTCAATGTATGTCCTCTGTTTAGAGATTTATATGCATCTTTAGCAGGGATTGTGTTCATTTTTGGAATTTCTTTCATCGTAAGAGCCCATGTTACTTAACCAGTTAAGAAAAATTTGTTATTAAAAGGCGTCTTTTAAGGGAAATTCTACTTTAGTGTATCTTAAATTATTTTCGAGCTTTAAACATGTCATGGTCTCTTTTTTACCATCAAACATGTAAGCTTTAGATTAATTGAATAACATCATTGAGGTTTTAAAGAATTTTATAATCACATAAAAAATATTCCTTAAATATCTTAATATCGACTAAAATATGAATTTATTTAAAAAATAGTATTTAAATGATTTGTTCAACTTGGTTTGTCTTTGCTAATAAAATACTGCAACACATTAACAACAAAATAAAGGTAGGGGGTGCAGGGGTTAGCGTGGACAAATATTTAAAAAATAAACCATAAATCAACAAAATGTTGAAATCCTCAAATGAAACTGTTTCTACATTATGACAGATGTTCATATATATTGGCCCCAGGGTGTCAAAAGACTTGGAGTTATTAGCGGACATCTTAAATAAATAATTACTCTATTTATACAAATATTTACTAATAGATTAAAATAAAAACTGTAAAAATTAAACTTATGATACATATATATATATATATATATATATATATTAAAATTCAAATCAAAGTTTTTGTTTTAAAATTGAGCAGATTCTGAACAGGTTAAAGTCAACTCCAAATGTCAAATAGTGTGCAACCTTGGCTTTGACCTTTATGTTAAATGGAGTAGGCAATTAGCTAACAATATGTTTCCTGCGCCCTGAAGATACGTCATCGTTGACAGGATTAAATCATTGTTTCCATATTTACCATAAACCTGCCTCACATAGTAAACTTTTTTTTTAATTCACCAAAAGATCTATTTCTATTTTGTCACTTAAATTCAGCATTGCAAGTTCAGGTCCACTTTCACTCTCGCTTGAGGAAATGTCTTCAAATCCAGAATTGGAATTAGAGCCACTGTCAGAATGCTCCCCTGCAGGATTTTGATCAAAAGCTAAGACCACTCTCTTTCACTCAGTTTTCCACGTTGCAATGGTTGGTTGTGGAGATCTCTTTAGGGAAATGCACCCATGTAAGGGTAACCGTGATTTTTATGACTGAGGTGTGTTCTACTCTTTACAAAATTATCTGTGCAATATAACGTTTGTAATTCAAATTTGCTAGTTACTCTCTTTCAATTTAACATTTTTACAACATTTTAGACACAATGGTGGCCAAACCACGGCACGCATGCCACTTGTGGCATGTGGAAGAGACTACAATTTTAATGTAGAAACTGTAAAATTACAAAAATCGTTATCAAAGATTTCTGTTATTGTCTCTAGCAGTCTTAGCACTGTGTACTTTAGGATTTAGTTTAGTTGTTGGCCGTATTGATGCGTCATCACTGAAACCGAACTAATGATAATGTTTGTTTACCATTCCGTCCCTCTCCCATAAGTCCTATGTAGTGTTCACTAGCTGAGTGTTGGTGCACTATGAGCGAGTTGTTTAGCCTTCTACTTCCAAACGAAAGTACGAGGAAGATATCGCTTCCAGGGATCTAATCACAGCGTGAGAAGAATAGTTTTTATCCACAAAACAAAACACACCGAAACCAGTTTGTTTGATTTGTGGGGCTTGTGTTTCTGTTCCCAAAAAATTCAATCTAGAGCGTCATTTCAAGCAAATGCATACGGGTTTCAACAGTAAGTATCCCGTGGGCTCAACTTTATGAACGGACTTTATAAATAAAAAGAAAACATCTCTGCATGGACAACAAACTTTATTTCAGATTAAAAAAGGGAAGAATTGGCTACCTTTGTTTGTTTCCTACTAACTTTATCTTCTCCTCGCCCGAAAAAAGAAGCCATATTCTGACGGTGAAGAAATAATAAAATCTAGCTTGCAAATATTCTCAAAACATAGCGGCGATCTTAAGGTTCAGAAAATGATTGATGAGCTTGCACTTTCATAAAATACTGTGCTGTGACGTGTAGATGAGTTGGTGGAGCGTGTTAATTCACAAGTTGCTTCCTTGTTTGACACCGGTAAATATTTCCCCTTGGCTTTGAATGAAAGCTGTGATACTACCAATAGAGCGCCATTAAGTGTTCTTGTATGTTGCATAAATGACAATTTTGATTTAATTGAAGAACTCCTTGACTTGCGCCAAATGATTTCAACTGAGGCAAAGACATTTTCGAAGAAATTCATTAAATGCAAAAAGTTACAGATGGCAAAATTAGACAATGTGTGTACAGATGGAGCACCTGCCATGGCTGGTAAGACAAAGGGGGGTGTGACTTTGATTGAAGAATATTTAGAAAAGAAGATATTTAAGTACCACTTTATTTTACATCAAGAAGCACTGTGTGCCAAGGATTTGAATTTATCGTCTGTTATTGATCCATTGGGGTGCGTTGTGTTAACTAAATTCATCCAAGACCACTAAATCGTCGACTTTTTTGGGATTTGTTTTTGGATGAAACAGAAGAGGACGGAGAATTCATTCTTCATTGCAGTGCAGTTATTGAAAGACAAGGCACTTGAGAGTTTTTGGAATCTGCGACACAATGTTTTGAATTGTTTGCAAGAGATCAACTAGCTGCTCAATGAGTGCGTACTTCTTAAGAAGGAAGAACAGCTGTGGGATTTGGTTTTCCTGACATACATAATGGGCCATCTGAACAATTTAAATTTACATCTGCAAGGTAAAAACCGATTTTTCACAAATTCGATTGACTCACTATTCACTAATGTAAGAGTTAGCAGGAAATTCTGAAGTTCCACAAAATTTTGACAAATACAAACATCTGATATCTATGTTGCAAAACTCATTTGAAACTAGATTCTCTGACTTCCGAGGAGATGAAAAAAATGTTGAGCTGTTCATTAACCCATTTTCAATTTCCAATAACAACCTTGTTCATTATTCAACAGAAATACTAAACCTGCAGAACAACATTCCTCTTAAAAAACAAATATAAGGAATGAATTAACTAAATGAACAAAAATTTGACTGAATTTTGGAAATTGGTGTCAGCCAGTAATATGAAAATGGGTGACCTGGTGGTCTAGGGGTAAGGTGTCAGACTTCTGTGCTGGGGGTCCGGGGTTCAAACCTCGGTCCCGGCACATATTTATCTGATTGCCAAACCCTTCCTTCGCCTCTGACAAGACGTGTATTAATCACAACTTGTGAATGTGTGGAATGCCAGGCCTCCTTTCATCTCACAATCACCATACCATTACACATTAGCGTAAGTGTGTATAACCCGAACGGGTAGTAAGACGCGGTGCTAATAATAATATTAATTTTGAAAATGTTCATGTCCTGGCACTTAGATACTGTTGTTGGTTTGGTTCAACATATGTTTGCAAACAGTCGTTTTCAGTCATGAACATAATTAGAAACAAATACAGGTCTAAATTAAAAGATGATCATCTCAAACATCTAATTTTGCTTGTCTGCTCAAAAATAAATCCTAAAATTGATGAAATCATGAAGCACAAGCAGATTCAAAAATCACATTAGGAGTTATTTTAAGTATGTGTATTATACTCGTATAAAATTTATTCACTTAACAATTTTGTACTGTTATAAAATATATTGTATGTGCAATATCCTATTTATTAATTGTTTATATTTTTTAAACTATTCATATAACATTAGGGTTGGGGTTTTTTTGGTCGCACTCTTGAGGTACAGTGTTCTAAATGTGGCACACCTCATAAAAAGGTTGGCCACCACTGTGTTAAAGTTAACTGTTGCCTGCTTAGAGAAGCAGATTCACCAGCTGGAGAGCTTGGAGCAGTAGCCATCCTGTTATACCTCTCCCTTACCATACTATATCAATTGATTGGGCAAGGAGATAGGAATGGTTTATTTTTTACCCCATAAATCTTGCCCAGGATGAACCAGAACCCAGAAATTGATTCACACAACTTTAAACATTTTACAGCTGGGTTGCTTGGGTTGTCTGTAATCAATACTGATATATATTTTAAGTATGTAACATTAATAACTCTTTTTTAATCCATGTTAGTGATTACAGGCCTCTGTCCAGTGAGCTCATATTTTAAATATTTTTATCAGCTTAAACCTCAAATAAGTCATAGTTTGAGTTCATAATATTTCATGTGTACTCTAGTAATACTATGATTTGGACTCTATTCTAAGACAAATGTATAAACCATTAGAAGTTGTCTAACGTTTCACATTGCTTCGGCAGCCAATCACCTCTCTAAAGGTTCATTGGGTTTGCACTCAAGCACAGTTGATTTAATTCTAGATTATATTCCAATTTTTATTTTTAATATCAATCTTATGGACAATCTCAACATATTTCTGGTTTTTTCTCTAAAATTGAATCTAAGCCCACTTGTCCTGATCATTTAAAACCTCGTGTGCATGCAAAGTTTTCAAAATATAATGTTAATCACAAACCAATTTTAATATATATATATTTGGAAGAAGTTACACGAAAGGTGGATAGAAACTTAAAAGGAACTGGAAAATTATGGCTTTAACAATGAAAAGAAGAACACAGTTCACACTTTACACTGCTGCCATTGGACAAAGAGGTATTGGCTGCCCCTTAAAGAAAATTGATCGTCACTGCCCAATCCCTCAACCTAGGTGGAAATAATCAGGGAGGAGTGTGAAATGAGCAACACAACTTCCTAAAAGAGGAAACAAAAAAAACACAAAAGGGAGAAAAAAGAACTTGGTAAAGGATTATAGGACACTTTGATATTATGTGTGTGTGTGTGCACGCGCGCGTGCACCACAGGAAAAGGGACCTTAACTTACCCCTGTCATTTTGCTTTTTCAATATTTTTCTTATGCTGTTTAAGATGGAATTTTTTTAGATTTTTTCTATCCAAGTTATTACACTTTTAATTAATTTGTAAAAATTAAATTTTAAAAACACTCATTTTAAGAAAACTAAGGTTAAAGTTAACTTGTAATTAAAGTAAGTAAATTATTCCTACCTGATTTTGATGGGAAAGTACTCATTTTATTCAGTTTTTCATGCTGAATTCAGCTAAATAGGTGAAATGTCTGAAATATGAAGTGATAGCATGCAGCAAAAGAAAATTCACTACACTGCGACAAAGAAAACCCTTATCACGGGAGTGGAAATTAGTTTTCCTCTTTTATACTAAATATAATTACTTTCTGAAATCTTCATTCAAATTTTAGTTTAAGCTGTGGCTGAATTTTCTTGAATCTATAAGAAATGTTAAAAAAAGATTTATTACTGCACTAAAAGAATATAAGTAAACTGAAAACCCAAAAATTTGGATGAGAAAACATTTATTATTCTATTTTGCAATACCCTATTAAAATTTACTTAAAACATTCTATATCAAAACTAAATAGTTTTATTATAATTATTATTTAGAGCTTTATTTTAATTTTTGTAGTACACAACTTTTTTAACTTTTTTCAGCTGTAAAGAAAATGGAACCTCAACATAGTAAAACTATTGGTGTAAGTTAAGGTACTTTTATAACAATGACACAGCTGTACTAAATGTATTGTTACTCTAACTAATGATTGATTTTAGAAGTAATAGTGACTGGAATATGTTCAGAATGCATATAGATAGCTTTAAAAGCTAAAAATCCACCCTAAAGACGAAAATCAGCTGTAATGAACATTTTACTCAAATAAGTTAAGGTCCCTTTTCTTGTGGTGCATCTTATATATATATATATATATATATTATAAATTATCTCAAAAAGATAAAGGAGCCTTTCTTTAAAGAGATATACTATATATTTGCAAACTAATTTTAAAACTACTATTAAAAAGTGTAGTCAATTTAACTTAAACTATTCATCTTTAGAACTAAATTTAATTAAGTTTTCCTCAGTGTAATGAGATTATATATATTTCAATTTGTAATTCTTATAATACTAGGCTAATTTATTATCTGTAGGATATTTTCTCTTTAAAAATGATGGAAATGATTTCAATTATTTGGTTCACTTTAAACTTGTTTTACAAAATAATCAAATGTTAAACTAGTTTTAATTTTAGAATGTTAACCCCCTAGTGCCGTGATGTTGGTACACCTGATTGTATTATGTTTAATTGAATTGTAATATTTTCAGATAAGAAGAAGAAACGGGCCAAGGTCTCAAGTAATAACAAAGTTGAAAACAAGGCAAGAATCATCAAAATACATATTTTCATGATAATAGTTAACTTTACTTATCTTAGTATTCTTTGCATTTACTTATATTTGTTTCTATTACCGTCAAACCTGGCCTTCAAATTAAACTTTAAATAACTCAGCTCTCTCTATATAGGCTTGTTGAGCCATCCAGTCTGGATCACACCTAACTCTATTGAGCCATCCGCTCTAGCTCACATCTAACTCTATTGAGCCATCCGCTCTAGCTCACATCTAACTCTATTGAGCCATCCGCTCTAGCTCACACCTAACTCTATTGAGCCATCCGCTCTAGCTCACACCTAACTCTCTTGAGCCATCGGCTCTAGCTCACACCTAACTATTGAGCCATCCGCTCTAGCTAACACCTAACTCTCTTGAGCCATCCACCCTAGTTCACACCTAACTCTATTGAGCCATCCGCTCTATCTCACACCTAACTCTATTGAGCCATCCGCTCTATCTCACACCTAACTCTATTGAGCCATCCGCTCTAGCTCACATCTAACTCTCTTGAGCCATCAGCTCTAGCTCACACCTAACTCTCTTGAGCCATCCGCTCTAGCTCACACCTAACTCTTTTGAGCCATCCACTCTAGCTCACACCTAACTCTTTTGAGCCATCAGCTCTATCTCACACCTAACTCTCTTGATCCATCCGCTCTAGCTCACACCTAACTCTCTTGAGCCATCCACTCTAGCTCACACCTAACTCTCTTGAGCCATCCACTCTAGCTCACACCTAACTCTCTTGAGCCATCCGCTCTAGCTCACACCTAACTCTTTTGAGCCATCAGCTCTATCTCACACCTAACTCTCTTGAGCCATCCGCTCTAGCTCACATCCAACCCTAGCTCTGTCAGTTAATTTCTTCTACCCCTGGTTTGACATTGCTCATTTATCTCTTAGTTAAATTTTAAACTTTTATCATAATATCCTTTCAGTACACTATGCAACCCCTTTTTAATTTCAAATACATTTATATTATATTAAATCTGACTTTTTTTTAAAGTTGTGTGTGTAAATAATTTTTTTAACTATAATGTAAAGAACACACAAGCAAAATTCGAAATAGCTTGACATAATTAAAAACTCTCTTTAATCTTAAACCTTATTCTAATCTATTACGATACTATTATTTCAGATAAAATATATGATATAAAATGTAATTCTAACTTTGAATTGCAAACAATATTATAATCTTAGTCAAATACACCAACATTATTTGATATTCAAATTTATGTTAAATGTTAATATATTTGCCTACCAAAGTAGAATGCTGTCTATTTCCCATGGCTGTTCACTTGTTGCGCCTCTCTACTAACACACACACACACACACACACACATCAGGTCTACCCTGTGTTTTGGAGTCTTTTCACACCAACCATTTCTACCACAAAGTTTGCCTGACGTATGGAGAGGCTCCAGCACAGTTTGGTCAATAGCTTACTAATGTGTCCACACAATGGAGGTGAATATATGACAAGAAATTGCAGTGTATTTATATATCAGAACACACGCACTGTTTCACAAGCGTGTGTATGCAGGTGTACGGACTCTCCACTTGAATATTCCACTAATAAATATACTACAAATATTTATAAAGACCCAATCAAATGAGGTCCTAAAATAGGCAAGAAGAAGAATCCAAAGGGACTCACTACCTTTAAATAAAACGTCCATACTGTGTTTAAGAATTATCATAATTAACAGAGAAACACTATAGTATACAAAGTAGAGAATAATGAACGAAACTCTAGGCAAATTTGCTAACCACCCGAATTCAACATGAACACCGGTCCAGACTCTGCGCCCTGAACAAGCGTGAGCATCGAAACCGGGTGCATGAAAACTGTTATTGTACCTACTCATCCTAGAGATTAATACCAGAATATAAACAGGCCATCCTTCCTAAAATGAAAGGATACTCCAATGAAACAAATTGAAACATAAACCTTGTTCTTAATACCCTCAACAATTTTACAATAAGCTTGGGGCCAACGCCCAATTAGCTCAGCTTTCAAAGATAACGCCAGGAAAATACATTTTATGAATCCTAATGTTACAAACAAAACTTTAAGCCAAGACTTATAAACATATCAAATACTTGAAACAAAAACTAAGCTTTCTCACTTTGAGCCTTCAATTCCCATAGAATGGAAATTGTCCTATTTTACACACTAACTCTTAATACTAAATACCTAGCTAACCTCACATCTGATAACAAAGTCCATGGTTCTTTTGCTACATTCTTATATACAGATAATTATAATAAATTACAGTTGCCCATCACAGTTGAATATCATTCCTCGATGTCCGCGATGAATGAAGCGTGGTCTGTGCTGATACCGGTAGATCATCACACGCCTAACTTGTAACCTCCGGCTAATCCTCGGCAGTCGTTGCTTGTACCGGATCCAATGTCATACATGTCCTGTGTCCATCAACTCCATTACCAGAGTGATATTTACTTCAGTGCTCTGTGATATTGATATTGACTGACTCGTTAAGACTTCTAGGAGAAAAGATATTGATGATTGATCAGTGCACCGCTATGGTGTATGTGACAATACTAAGCTACGTCACCGACTCTATTCCCTACGATCATGAACAACACCACATCATCAAATCAGGACGGCCTCTAGCAATTGCGACCTTGGCCCATGCTCATAATGGTCCATTCATACAATTTAATAAAGATGACAAACATTAGCCTTATTAGGCACAGGACAATACATTATGTATACAAAAGTTCCAGATGTGTGAGGAAAGGGGGGGGGGAGTTATCTGGATCTTCTTCCTGTAGCTTGGTTAATTGGTGTAATTAGCACGTTACACACCAACTAAACAGTTTGTAATTGACTGATGGTAAATTTCATCTAAATTATTTTCAAATGTATTTCCCGTTTTTAAAACTTGCATTCCACAAAACTGGGTGTGTTCAATTGCTAAATTAAAACCTTGGTATCAAATTCCGGGTTTCCAGCCCCCAAGGGCTGGGCTGAGGAGCAGAAGGACAAGGACTCAAACTCGACCTTGTTTCAAGAGAGCAAAGTATTTTATGTTGAGCACTGCAGCCACTGCCAAGTACTGAGAAAACGTTGAGTTAGACCAATCACGTGTTGACTCTGTGAAAGGGCCCACTTGACCAATGTAGGCCTGACATGACGTAGATACACGCTTCAAGGAAACAGTCATGTGAAACAGTTGGGTTTAGCTTAGAACTATTTCCACGTGTTAATGTTTGTTGAACTGTTGCTTCTCTTATCTTGAAGGTGAGTGTTCTGAAGAGACTTTCCTCAGATATTCTAGAGAGGTTGCCTGAACAGATTCCTATCAAGAAGATTCATGAAGACGATCCTAGTGAAAAACAGAGAGCGAGTACCTCCAAGAACAAGAGGAAAATTAAAGGTTTGCGTGACACTGGTTATTACTAGACCATACTAATGTTTTTATTTGCAATTTTTGTGCAATTCTTTGTTATTTAATAATGAGGGTGTTGTTTTATTACATTTTCTCTGTAAAGTTATAAAGGTGTGATGATCATAGCAGATATCTCCTTGTGTTTGTCACTCTGTACAATCGCCCATCAATTAGTTCTCAACGTTTGAAGTTTTATTCCTTGTAAACATGAGGGGCTATGCTGTCAGATTAGCTAAGCTGATTTAGCTTAGTTAATATAGCCTTTGTTTCTAAATCAAGCGAAGAGAAAAGTTCTCAAAGAAGAACCCAACATTATTATGTTTAAGTACCTATAAAAAAGCAGGGACTATGTAAAGTCGACCTGGCCAGGATTCAAAACACTGATCTCCTCGTCATCGACAGTCCAGTCTATTTTGAGCTTAGCACCTTAGACCATGTGGCCACTGAAGTGGGTAATACAAATAATGAAACATTTAAAATAACAGCTAAATCAGCATTAGTAAAAAAAAGTTTCACTTTGTGTTTGGTCCAAACTTAATTTATTTTTATTAGTCAACATAACCTCTAAACACAGATGAGCTACAATTTTCAAATATACTATTGGAATCCCCCACATAGGTTTACCAACCTTTACATCAGAAATAGGCCTACATTAAAAGTAAAATAAATCTGAGAGTAATTTGTTTGTAGGTTAAAATGACCCACCTTGTTTTAAGTATAATCCTTGAGCAAAATGCCGAACAATCATCTTACTGTTTGTGTCATAATTAGCTTATCATCAGATTGATAGTCATCATCGGCACAGCCCTATTTTAAAGTTTTATTAAAAACTTAAATGTAGGCCTACAATTACTACTACAATCATCTTTTATTATATTCTAAGATAATGTGGACTACAACGATAGGTTTTAATACTTGTATTTTAAAATCTTTATAATATCATCAATAACTTGAGATCCTATGACTGCATTGTCTGCTTCAATGATCAATAACTTGAGATCTATATGACTGTATTGTTTGCTTCAATGATCAATAACTTGAGATCCTATGACTGCATTGTCTGCTTCAATGATCAATAACTTGAGATCCTATGACTGCATTGTCTGCTTCAATGATCAATAACTTGGGATCTCATGACTATTGCTTGCTTCAATGATCAATAACTTGAGATCTCATGACTGTATTGTTTGCTTCAATGTTCAATAACTTGAGATCCTATGACTGTATTGTTTGCTTCAATGATCAATAACTTGAGATCCTATGACTGCATTGTCTGCTTCAATGATAAATAACTTGAGATCCTATGACTGTATTGTTTGCTTCAATGATCAATAACTTGAGATCCTATGAATGCATTGTCTGCTTCAATGATCAATAACTTGAGATTCTATGACTGTATTATTTGCTTCAATGATCAATAACTTGGGATCAGATGACTGCATTGTTTGATTAAATGATCAATAACTTGGGATCTCATGACTTGTTTGCTTCAATGATCAATAACTTGAGATCCCTTAACTGTATTGTTTGCTTCAATGATCAATAACTTGAGATCTCTTGACTGTTACAGGTGAAAACTTGATATGTACATGCTAAGGATATAAAAATAGAATGTAGATATTTTTGATATATGGGAGAGGGGTGTGACTTGATCCACCTTTTTGTTTTTGCTTCTTTACAGCAATATAATTAATGTCACCTGTTATATTCCATCATTAATCTTGAGGCATATATCACTATCGATTGGCGGTGATGATTTGTTTATATAAAACTTTTATTATTTCAAAACTTTATATATCAAACACCTAAGAAGGACCAAGTCTCCCTACCCTTAAAAATAAAGATTCCAGTCATGTTCAGGTTAAAATAACCAACAATAAGGCCTTTTTACAAAATTATGAAAATTTCAGATTTGAACTGTACATAGGCTCTAACTAAGCTACATTTTAAAAGGAAAAAACAAAACAAAATAATCTTTTCTTCATAATTATTTATGTTTAAAAAAAGATTGAGTAAAGTTATAAACCCAGCAGTTATGCTAGTTGTTTCTTCTTGAGAAGGTTATGGGGGCTTCACTAAAATCTCTTCTTGTTGTATGCAACTTTCGTTGATTTTTTCTGGGTAAAAGAATCTGTTTAAATTTCCTTTTTTCTTTAAAAAAATTCATATAAAATTCATAACAATCCACTAACATAACTTGTTCTGCAAAATGTGTGATTGTCTTTTTAGTGTAAAATCTGACACTCGCATAAACAATCCTCTGAGCCGATGGTATGATATGAAGCATTCATTATCAATTTTAGAATTGGGTTCTCTTTTGAAAAAGTCTGAGTCCAGTTTGTTGAGCACTATTGTGAAGGATTATGTTCTTTTTTTCACTTGAGCTTGTTTCCAATATTTTATTCTGCTTGGATTTCCTTCTTGTTCCCTTTGATCACACATTTTTGGCTTTTTTTCTTCTTCATTTTCTTACAAATATTTTTGAATTACTATTTTATTTCCTGGATTATCAGTCAGAATTCTACACCCACCCCTTTTGCGGCCTCTTATCCTACCAGATGAGCTTTTAGCCCTAGGATGTGCCTTAGGGGATGAAAAGACTTCCTTTGCAGAAAAGTTATTAGATGTTCTAGGCTCAGGTTTGGGGTCTTTTCTTTTTCCAGTGACTATTGCTCTTCAAATTGGCTGACTGGAACAGGAATTGTATCTTTGGGGATTGGTATGTTTGTAACCTGACTTGTAAGGAACTCCACATCAGTAAATATGTCAGAATTAAATGGACAGAGACTCGGAAACTGCTTACATTATTGTCTGGTGTAAAAGCTTTGGGGTATGTGTGCCCCAAAAGACCCATGTCATGGATGGTATTTGCTTCCCCTGGGTGATAAGTCATCCCATCAGCCACAGCAGTGTTTTCATAATCGTAAAGAAAAACATACCAATAAAAAATAAAAATAGTAAAGTCCCTTAACTGTAACCTTGTTTTTAAACCTCATACCCGCGTGAGATCAGAGCTGGCTCAAGATGGGAGACTTAATCCCAGGATCAACCCTCTCAACAAGACAACAGGACCATTCTTAGTAACAATCCAATCAAATGTATCATTGCCTATGTAAACAGCTAACACCAATACAGATCAAAACCCTAGTTAAATTTGTATATATTTTTAAAACAAAAACAACACAATCTACTTCCTGAAAAAGTGGTAACAGACAAACAACTGCCCTCTAGATGACTAACGGCTAATATTTTATACCGTGCATACCAACTGGACAGAGACACAAAGCATTAATCACAAAATTTCATCAAGTGATCAAAAGTCTCCCAACTCTCCCCAACACTTTTTTAAAATATTCAAATTTTCCTTTTATGACCCCTAAATTTGCCAAAATTCATCTTTTATACTTCAATTTTTAATTTAAAACTTGAATCAATAGCTTTAAAATTGTGAAGATTTGATCGTTTTATCTTAATTGGGACTTCAAATAGTAATTTTTCAATACTTGTGATAAAATTGAAATGTAACATTTTTCGAACATTTTCAAGCTGTATAGCCTAGAATACTTTGACCCAGAAAACTACAATTTATCAGATGTTCTTAAGGGATCATTATAATTATATAACCATGCAAAAGAATTTAAAAATGTAATGTTGATTTCATCATGTTTGGAGCTTCACTAGGCTTCAGATACAGGCCTTGGACTGAATTATATGAGACATAAAATAAGAACATGACATTAATGTCCTAAAAGAGAAATGTCTTTTGTATGTTTATTTGAAATTCTTCTAATTGTTGGCTAACTTAAAAATCACATTTCAAAAAATTATATGCGTTGAATTTGGTTCCAATTAGACCACATTTATTATTTTCCAACAATTTGGCCTTGTTTGGATCAACTTTATATTTTACTCCTTTTCCAACATTTTATTTTTAAAATTTTATAACTTTTTTTTTCAAATCCAACCACTTTGGAAAGTGTAACTCTAGGATTTATGATGTACATTGGTGGCCAAAATTGTGGACATTTTTTAAAATGTTCTTGTTTTTCAACTTTGCAGGCTTATAGTAAATGTTACCTTTCTCTAAATAAAAATATTTAAGTATCAATTGAAAGATAATTAAATTAAATTACATTAAATTAAATTAAATAATAAGATAAAATTATCTTTCAAATTATAAATAAATATTTGTATTTAGAGAAACATAACATTTACTACAAGCCTGCAAAGTTGAAAAACAAGGAATTTTTTTTAATGTCCAGAATTTAAGCCGCCAATGTAATTTGTTGATAAAAACATCATTCAGCCTCATATAAAATTGCATTCACTCACCTCGTTTCAGGTTCATTTGGACTGCAGTAATTTGATCAACACATAATATACTCTATGAAAGGAGTATTACATATTAAAACTGGAACAACATTTTACGAAAGTTTGAATTAACTGGTGGCAAGAACCTTGTGTTGGGAAACAAGTTGGTGACCCTTGCATATCTGACTTGTACACACTACTCGTGGCTGGGCACACATTACAATGTAGGGCTACACTGCAAGCTTAAAATAGTGAACTGATGAATTAAACACGCTGATTTGAACACTTGTCTTGTCAGACAAATAAATGTGTTAGCTATTTTTCCTATAACACATATATATCAAGTTTGAACAAAATCTGTCAAATAGTTTCAGATTTGTGGCCAGGGACACTGACAGACTTGGGGTCAACAAATTTCACAATAACAATACTTTCTTTTGATATGAAAAACTAAAAATGAAGAAAAACTGCTAGCATTACACCTAGTTCATTGTTACACCGAGCTGTTAACAGTAAACCTTGCAGTCACTCAACTTAAAGAAGCTTCTCTTTAAAAGTGTGTTTGTGTGTTGTTGTTTTTTAGTGTTTTTTTAATTTCAAACATTTATATTCCAGTATCACTAAGGTAAGTGAATCCTTCCTAATTTAAAACATTATGAATACATGCTAATTGTTTTGTTCCCTCAAGGTGATTCCAACAAATACAAGTTAAAAGTTGACACTGATTATATTCCTCTGAAGAGTCGAGCTGCCACTCATTTTGGTGTTGTATCCCTGAATAAAATGGCCTCCTCAACCATGTCCTTGGCTCAAAGGGCCGAACAATTTCGGAACAACATGTTATATGGACAAAGAATTACTAGAGTTCCAGGCAAGTATTTATTTACAAGATACATGCAATCATTTATTTGAGGGTTTCATTATGTTTTATGTGAATTAAAGCTAAAACTATTGAGAACTGCACCAACCACTGTTTGTAACATCAGAGAGAACTGACTGACCTTGCACCAAGTACTGTTTGTAACATCAGAGAGAACTGACTGACTTTGCACCAAGCACTTCTTGTAACATCAGAGAGAACTGACTGACCTAAAACCAAGTACTGTTTGTAACATCAGAGAGAACCGACTGACCTTGCACCAAGCACTGCCTGTAACTTCAGAGAGAACTGACTGACCTTGCACCAAGTACTGTTTGTAACATCAGAGAGAACTGACTGACCTTGCACCAAACACTTCTTGTAACATTCAAGAGAACTGACTGACGTTGCACCAAGTACTGTTTGTAACATCAGAAAGAACTGACTGACCTTGCACCAAGTACTGTTTGTAACATCAGAAAGAACTGACTGACCTTGCACCAAGTACTGTTTGTAACATCAGGGAGAACTGACTGACCTTGCACCAAGAACTGCTTGTAACATCAGAGAGAACTGACTGACCTTGCACCAAGCACTGTTTGTAACATCAGAGAGAACTGACTGACCTTGCACCAAGCACTTCTTGTAACATCAGGGAGAACTGACTGACCTTGCACCAAGTACTGTTTGTAACATCAGGGAGAACTGACTGACCTTGCACCAAACACTTCTTGTAACATCAGAGAGAACTGACTGACATTGCACCAAGCACTGTTTGTAACATCAGGGAAAACTGACTAACCTAGAACCAAGTACTGTTAGTAACATCAGAAAGAACTGACAGACCTTGCACCAAGTACTGTTAGTAACATCAGGGAGATACTGACTGACCTTGCACCAAGTACTGTTTGTAACATCAGAGAGAACTGACTGACCTTGCACCAAGTACTGTTTGTAACATCAGAGAAAACTGACTGACCTTGCACCAAGTACTGTTTGTAACATCAGAGAGAACTGACTGACCTAGCACCAAGCGCTGCTTGTAACATCAGAGAGAACTGACTGACCTTGCACCAAGTACTGTTTGTAACATCAGAGAGAACTGACTGACCTAGCACCAAGCACTGCTTGTAACATCAGAGAGAACTGACTGACCTAGCACCAATACTGCTTGTAACATCAGGGAGAACTGACTGACCTTGCACCAAACACTTTTTTTAACATCAGGGAGAACTGACTGACCTAGCATCAATACTGCTTGTAACATCAGAGAGAACTGACTGACCTAGCACCAAGCACTGTTTGTAACATCAGAGAGACCTGACTGACCTTGCACCAAGCACTGTTTGTAACATCAGGGAGAACTGACTGACCTAGAACCAAGTACTGTTAGTAACATCAGAAAGAACTGACTTACCTTGCACCAAGCACTGCTTGTAACATCAGAGAGAACTGACTCACCTGTTAATATATTATATTCACTATCGCCAACACAATTTTGTAAAAAATAAAAATACTTATAAAGAAATAACACCATGGTTACTGGTATGAAGCAGATAAAGCGTTTTAGTTCTGCTATCATCCCAGCTAGCATCTTATGTTTAGTCCTTAATATTCAACATTTTTGGAATTATCTGTGACAAATTTACTTAGTGCATTTTGACAAAGAAGTTTTTCATAACTACTTTACGCTTTCTTTATTATTCAAAATGGCTGATACGAAAATGGGAAACGAAAACAGAATTTATTTTATAATTATTATCTGAGAAATGCAGATAAAAAGACATACATATGTAAAGTTTGCATAGTAATCTTATCAACACCACAATGTAAGTAAAAATTAAAACTTGATTAATAATTTACTAAGCTTATCAGTAAGCCTGTGTGTATTAATATAGGCCTTAGGTAAAAAATAAGGAAATTTTCCTCTGGATTTTTTTTACCTAGATGTACATACTGGTTCATTCAAAAATAAAAAGTAGCATTAAATGACAACAACAAAAATCCTAGGTAGCTTTGGTTTTGACTTTTCTACGCAAGTTTCAAGCTTTGCTTCGACTTAGCTTCGCATTTAAAAGTGGCCTTTGCACACCTCTATTCATCTATCCATTTATGCTTACAATACTTTGTATTATATTAAAAGTGTATACACTGAAATCTCTCAATAGTGGACCCCTCCGAGATCAATATATATATATTCTTTTAAAATCATATAGCTTGAAGATAGTTTAATCTCAGAATCTATTTACTGCAGATATTAACTAAACCAATATATTACTGCTGTTTGCAGTATGCTGGAACAGTACGTGGAAGTAAGTAAGAATGTGATATAGCCAGGTAAGAAACAGTAGGAGAGAGAAAAGACAAGAAGTTAGAATGACGGGTGAAGATGGAGAACATTGTAGACAGGAGAGGAAGAAAAGGAACTATGGATGAGATATTTTGAGAAGATGTTCAACCCGAGAGTGAAACAGAGGACCAAAAAGAAATATCAAAAGAGGAGGAAAGAAGTCCTACAAGGAAAGAGGTATAGCATGCATTAAAAAGGATGAAACATGTAAAAGCATTGGGTGTGGACAAACTGACTATGTAAATGATAAGAGCAGCAGGTGAAGTAGGTATACAATGGTTGTACAGGGTGCTGAGAGTGGTTTTGGAAGGAGAACAAGGTACCAGAATACTGGAAAAAAGGAGTTATAAATTTCTATTTTCAAGAAAGGAGACAGGAAGAGGTGTACAAATTATAGGGGAATAACGCTGATGTGCCACTGTACAAAAATATTTGAGAAGTTACTGGAAAATAAAATAAGAAATAAAATGAAAGTAAGGTGGAGAAAGAAACAGCACGGATTTAGGGAACAGAGGTCTACAATAGACTTAATTTTTGCCATGCGACAGCTGATGGAAAGAAGGTATCAATATGGGAAATACTTGGTAATGCTATTTATGGATGTGGAGAAGGCATATAATAGCGTGGATAGAATTAAAGTTTGGAAAGCGGTGGAGGATGAGGGAGTAAAAAGAGGAGTTGTAATGAGAGTAAAGATATATGACAATACCAGGAGTTGTGTTAAGACTGAGAATGGAAGGCAGAGTAGTCCCAAATAAGAATTGAATAAAAATGTAGTGAAGCAGGGGAGTGCCCTCTCACCACTATCATTTGTAATGGTAATGGAAATGGTAAGGAAAACTCTGGAAGGAAAGGATGAAAGCCATGATGTTGGCTGATGACTTGATGGAAGGGGAGGGGGGGATGGAATGGGGAACTGAAAGAGTGTGGAGTGTGAATTGATGGTAATGAAAAGGAAGAGGATAAGGCCTAGTAACGCTATAATATTGGATGGAGTAGAGCTGAGAAAAGTACAGAACATAAAATATATGGGAAGCGTGATTGAAGGGGAAGGATGAAAGTAGAAAGATCTAATGAGAAAAGGACAGCAAGGAGAGTTGTTGTATAGGTGTGTAAGAGACCTGCAATGAAGAAGAGAAGTGCCCTTTAATTGTAAGGAAATGTTGTATTTAGTACTCATTTTCACATATGCAGCAGAAACATGAACATTGAATGTAAGAGAGACTAGGAAAGTGGAGACCATGGAAATGAAGTTTGTGAGGAGAATGTTAGCTGTCATAAGGAGAAACAAGATTAGGAATAAAGTTATCCAGGAAAGAGTGGGAGTACATGAGATAGTAGAGGAAGCAAGACTGAGATGTAATGGCATGTAATGAGGATGGAAAAAGAGAGGATACCAAAGAAAAGATGAAAATGGAGTATTTAGGAAAAAATCCACAAGGGAGGCCAAATAAAGAGATAGAAGGAGCAGATAACAGAAAGTGTGCAGGTGAAAGGAGGAAGAGTGGTGGAAGGATAGAGGAAGATGAAGGCATTTTACTAAACTGACCCGGCCACAGGGTGGAAACAGTTGATGTGTTTGTACAGATTTAATTACACAGAACAATATGCAAATATAATGAAAATGTGTGGACAGTAGGCCTCTATATGTACAAAAGCACAAGCAAGGCTCGGGAGGTATGACCTTGAAGTACCTTAGTCACTACTACCTAGGATATCTTATAAACTTTCTCTCGAGGGGGAGGGGAGGACTGCTCACATTTTGAGTGACACAATGGTATCTCTGAAATTCCTACTGTAAATTATGGACTGGTATTCTCATGTCTCTAGTTGTATCTGCAGCTGTCATATAGAGAATTTTTTTACCGTTATTTTGCCGGTATAATTTAAACTGTTCATTAAAAATAACAAACTGCTATTCAAAGGTGTCCCTTAAGGGAGGTTTCACTGTACATATATATGTTTATTATACATTTGGTGGTTTCCTTTACAGCAAAGTCTATAACAGACTATCAGCTGAAGCTGCAGGCAGCGGGGAAGGATAAGTTTGTCACAACTACTAATTACTGATCACACACTGGAAGAATTTATATAAACATTATAATTATTTCAACAATATGGTGTTTTTTTTGGCGCATATTGTGTGTATTAATTTGCCTTGTACTCACTAAATTGCCTAAATTTAAACCTTTTTCTATCTATATATAAGAAGGTACAGGAAACAGGGATAGAATCACCGAGGAAAGAAACAATCACAACATGGCTTTTAGAAATATAAATTTGTAACCTATAACTTTTTTTAAGTAGCTTGTATCCTTAATTATACAATAATTTAACGTTGCTTCTTACTGGTTTGTATTTTAAACACAATCTTTTTTCGGCATCATATTTGATAAATATTTAAAGACCTTAAAATCCCCATGTTTTCATTTCAATTTTGGATTCAAACTCAACTAATTGGGGGTCTGCAATCTTGGGTTTTTTCATTCAAATCGAGTATTTCAAAAAAAGCTTCTAAATTAGTCAAGTTTGAGTATATTCATAATTATAAGATTTTAAGTTATATTTGTTTTTATTTTAAAAGTTATCTAGTAGTAGTATTTAAAATGTCACAGGTTAAAACAAAAATAAAATGCAATGACCACATCTTTAAAATATGTAATTTTAAAAATGTATGAAAACACCAAATGTTCTTAAGATATGAATGACACTCGTTTTTATATATAGTAAATACTTTTGAAAAAAGTTTAAAAAATGGAAATATTGGTTTTTAAATTATAAATAATACTTTAAAATATTTTTAAAAAATAAATATAACACTAAAATAAAAATATAATAGAAAAAATAACTAAAATTGTTTCAACAATCATATATTTTTAAAACATTACAATTACACTAAAAGTTCATGAACTTGATGTTTTAATGAGATAATATGTTCCAAAATAAGCCTACATGGCTGTAATTACCCTTCAAGAAAATGTAACAATCGTGCTTGATTACTTGTCCAGTTCAGGTTACTCTCCTCTCTGTGCATGCGCCTTATATTACTATGAAATTTATTTCAATTCACTTTTTAATTCTTATAAAAGCTAATGTTCTTACTTTCAGATTAAAATAATATTTATATTAGACAATCTGAAATTGTAAATTCTTTTTTATTTAAATGTGATAAGTTTGGTAAACTATTTTTTCCAATTTTGATCAACATTGATTTTAGACAGGTTGACCAACATCATTTTAGAACTAAATAGTAACTATTGCTAGTTTTGTTTGTAGATGAATGGATTAATACAAGTTCTAAATTTCTTAAATCCGAAAACATTCAATATTTACTTTCAATATTAAATTTTTAATTTAGCTGAAATTATAATTTAAGAACGGTACCACGTAAAAATAGTAAAAATTGTGATTATTGAAGTATTTAGTGATAAACCTATCTATTTTTATTTTCATTGCCTTGTCTTGACAATATAACTTCAATAGAAAATAATTTAAAATGAACAATAATATTCAAATAGGCAACCATTCGAAAATAGATTTAAAGCTCTTATTATGTTATTATTGTGAATTTGATTTTAATCCTAACAATGTTAAGTTACCAAATGATTTATAAGTGGAACTGCTTATATATAAATGATATAGCTTATACTTACCATTGCATTTAAAAAAAATTTGTAAGTACATCAAGAGGAAGCTCAAAAATGACGAGCCTACAAAACTTTAGATCTCAAACTCAAGCTTAAATGACAAGCTCAGCTTGAAGCTCGAAATCCGAGTACTTGCAGAACCCAACAAAATATAAATACCCTGTCATGCCAAACTATATCTTAGCCTTTGAGTTTCAAATTTAACATTCTAAATTTTCATACAATCTTTGTGCTAGAATTATGACTCAAATCATCACAAATGTATAGTAAGAAACTTAATTTGTCTTTAAAATATGCTGCAAATGTTTTACAGTTTTAAATATGAAGTTAATATTTTTGTTAAAACTTAAATTAACTATTTGTTTGTAAGTTTGGGCAATACATTTTTTTTTTTTTTTAGTTTTTTCATGGCCCATGTTTAAATGTATACTTATGGTTTTGGGCTCAAGATGCATTAAAGAAATACTAAATTTGACATTTTAAATTTATTTACAACAGCTAAAATATTTGAACGTAATACTCCACATGTTTCAATCTTGGCAACAATTGTTTAGTTTAATATAGTTATGATTTGCCCAGGGAAAAGTAATAAAAATGAAATATGTCCACCATATTTAAGGGTTATTGTGGCCTCTTTTCATGCAATTTTTCAAAAGTTATAATTTAAACATACAAAATAATTCAATACCATAGTTAATTTTAATTAGAGGATATAAAAAGGTAAAATAAATATTTTTATTTACAGTAAAGGGAACTATTGTTTTAAGAAATTTAAATATTATTTATTTAACACTATAGTTTAAGATAACTTGTTTTATTTGAATGATATTAAGTTTTGTTCATGTTCAAGCAGTAACATAATTCAATAATAACTTTACTAGGTATCTATCGGAGAATGACAAGAGGTTCTATTGAATTATTTCACACATTTTGTTTAAAATATATTTTAATTCTTATATCAAAAACAATAAACATAACTCTAATGCAGATACATTGCAAAAAAAATTGTAAGATCTTTTATATTATTTTATAAAATTATGCATGAGAAACTTTTTTTTAATGTGACCATTTTTTTTGCTAAAATTTTTGGGATTTGTCAATCATCAATGAAATCATTTCAATATTTTCTTTAATTTATCAAATATAATGATGAATCGAATTAATGTAACACTATCAGAAACAAATTGTTCATTTACTTACAGTTGAATAAATGTAACAAGAGAAAAAAAAATCTTGTGTCATAACCCTTTACTTCTTCCTCCAAGACAAAGATAATTTTGGGGTATCGAGGAGCAGTACAAGACTTTATCTTTCTTCTCCTCGCGCTTACATGTCAGAAATCAAGATTGTTACGTCACATTTCGCAGGTTCTCTTTTCATGCCTGCACTATCGCTTCCATTTAAACACACAAGGAGGTTCTTTACGTTAAGTTACGTTAAGTTAAGTTTAAGTTGATCGTGATCCCGGCATAAAGGTAGTTTGCTGATAAGTGATTTTTCAACTTTTTTTTTTGTTTTTAAATGACCTTAACAATTTAAATTAAAATGGATATCTGGGGTTGTTTAACATGACAAATAACACTAGGCATATAGAGTCTTATTTTTTGGGAAGGAGGAATTTTTTCAAGGGTTGTTTTCTGATGATTGATTTTTTTAAACTTTGCTATGATGAAAAAAAAATTTACTTAAAACTAATATATAAAGAGTATTTGACATGATAAATAACACTGTATACTTTTCTCTAATCCATTCAAGTTTATTCGACCTTAGTGGTCTTGGGGTAAAGTGCTTACCTCAGGAGTCAGGACCCGATGTTCGTGGGTTCAAGCCCAGCTAGGGTCGACGGATTTTTACTGAGTGATAAAAATCCGTAGCACAATATCCTTTGAAGGGGAGGTAAAACCGTCGGTCCCAAGTCAATGGTGGCATGTTGTAGAACCATGGAAGGTTTGTGATCTTTCCAGGCAAAATTGGTAGGCTCTTTTGCTCTCGCTTATAAAAATGCTTGTGTGCTGATAAAATCAGTCTGTTCAGAAAGTGCGCGTTAAATACCTCAAATAAATAAAAGTTTAAGGGATGATAATTTTTGAAAATCTGAATTATTTTTAAACTGGCTTTAATGATTTGTTCAAACTCTATGTTTGGAAATATTTTACACTGTACATAGTTTTATATATTTATATTTTAAAAAAATGTAAGGGTATTGGATTGATTTTGTTTAAACTATCATAACAAAATATAGGCTATTTCATTTAAAGTTGGTATCTGGGGATTTTATCGCATGCTAAATAAAAATGCAGGTTTATTTTCATAAAATAAATTAATTCAAGTCTCAAGGTTAGTTAACAATACAAAAATTAAAAATTTTCAGAAATAGTATAAGCGATTTTGTTTATGATGGTTATCTGGGAATTGTTTTAGATGATAAATAGGAATAACATTTACTTTTATACATATAAATACTCGGTATAGTTTTATTGCAAACTAATTTTAGAATATTTTTTTTTTACTTTTAAATGTTTTAAGTAATTTTGCTTAAAATTTGTATCTGAAGAGTGTTTCTTATGATTAACAAAATAAAATTTATTTTGAAACATGGTCTCTCATCTTACATGTCGAGAAGAAATTAATTCTGTTCGGTAACAAAGTTTGTAGGAAAGAATTTGGTCCAATAAGTGGTGAGGTTATTGGGTAGTGGAGGAGCATACATAATGATGAGTTACATACCCTATACTCATCACAAGACATGTAATGATAATTAAGTCTCGTAGATTCTGGTTGGCAGGGCATGCAGCGTGAATGGGAGTTTCTAAAACCTTGTTTAGGACACTGACTGGCAAACACAATGGGGAGACCTAGACGCAGATGGTAGGATAACATTAGAATGGATAGGGTGTAATGAGGTGGACTGGATAGAACTAGCTCAAGACAGGGATAGCGTGTAATGAGGTGGACTAATTTAAGCTTTAAATGTGATATAAACATGTTCATTTGTTTGTTTTGTCTTTGATAGGTGTTTGCTAACCCTGAAGATGCTGTTGGAAAGGGTGCAAAAGTTCGATTTGATAACTCAGACATTGAACGAGTTCGAAGGTAAGTACTTACAGCTCATCTCCTGTTGGAGTGTAGGTGATAGATAGCAGAAGGCTCTTTATTGCGAACATTGACTGATGCCGAAATAATGTTTATTTACTTAGTAACACAATATTATTAAACGTTCTAATAATACGCCCAGCCAATGATTATAATAAATCTAATGCTAGCTACCACCTCCCCTGCCGTACATGAGTGTTTTATGTATATTTTATACTATGTAGTGAAATAGATTTTTCATTTCATAGTAATTCATTTCAAAAGTTTCCACCCTCACTATATTTTAAATCAATGAATAATACCAGAATATCAAACTCAGTGTATCCACATGTGTTGGGAAATCTTCTCACACACATGGGTGATCATGTATTTATTTTGTTATAGTTTACAAAGACTCTTTGTTAGATGTTCCCACACCCATATTGAAAATACTTGTGGAACATAGCTTCGAAAACATCCTCTTTCTCTCTCCCTCCCTTCTGGAACAAATAGAACATGGTGCAACTTAAAGAACGAAAGACGAAAATAATATTCTAGAATGATTGTTTCTAGGAAGGGTCCACACTAAGCTTTTCTCCAATCTTCATACTTGATCTTAAACATTAGAATAAACCGGCCCGTGACGTGCTAAGCTATCAAGTTTAAGCTGCCTTATCTATTGTTCTAAGGTCAGTTGCTTTTATAGATAAAATGAAAATAAAGTTCTTAAACAGTAGGCCTAACCGTGTTTACATAAAAGTAATTTTGAGGCCTGACCTTCATCATCATCATCATCATCATCATCATCATCACCACCACCCGGTTACCAAAGAAAACACAAAACGAGAGGATAACAGCAACACACTAACAACAACCTTCCAAAGATTATCTCTACAGTTTGGCTTCGACAACGTGAAACTTGCAACAAAACACTAAACAGAAGACATCTCCTTACAAGTAACTCTGTACAACGTCTTTAATGCTTTCATTTTTTACTTTACCAATAATTTTTTTTAAAAAACTATCTACAGTATTTTGTAACTTTATCTTTCTTCTCCTCGCGCTTACATGTCAGAAATCAAGATTGTTACGTCACATTTCGCAGGTTCTCTTTTCATGCCTGCACGTTGGATTATTAATAATTACATGTAAACGTAGTTTTACACCCACTTACACATCAGGTGTATTTTATAATGGACTGGCACTTGATTATCACTGCAGTTAGCCACAGCGGGGCTGCAGGCCAAGTGTAGTTGGAACAGACCTTGTTCCTTGTGTGACTTGTGCTCATAATACTCGGAACAGGGATGGAAACCTGTTAACAAAGCTAAGATTCTAAGACTGCGGTACAGACACATACAAAATAATATGACGACCCAGGTTGGTTAAACCGGAAAAGAGGGTTTTATAACACATATGGATTCATTAAGTTTAATACAGTGAAACCTCGATTCATCGTGGAACTGAAAAAAAAGGATATGGAAAAACTATAAATGCAGGAGCCTTTATAAAATTAATTAAAAACTATCAGATTCACCTATATGTATTTACTAAATCAAAAAAATGTACACAACTAAAGTTATTTTTTTCACATTCAAATAAGTTCACTTCACATTACGACTTTTAAAAAAAGCCATTGATCTTCATTTGTTTAGTAGAACCTTTCCTTTTCAAATTAATAATAAACTTTATAATATTAGCAAAGTTTGCTTGGTCTCTTTTGATGATATAGTGAGCGTACACAAACACTCTCATGGTCTCAAATGCACGAAGAGCCTTCGTAAAGCTCGGCACTGGTTCGAGCTCAGCTTCATTGTCATTCTCACCACCATCTTGCCCTTCCTCCAAGTAACTCCCACTTTCCAACTCACCACACATTTCTTTCAAACACAACACACGTTACGTCGCAAGCTCCTGGTCCACAAACACATATGCATCCAAGTTCCCTCTAGCGGTGCTTTACCCCAGTCAAACCCAATCATCTTTCATCACCTCTTCCGTCAATCTCTGTCACATCTGAGCCTTCATTTTTCTTCACATGGCCACACTTTGCAAGACAGTTCTGTTTGTAGACTGGTTCACTTGTTGCCACGTCGAAACACTATAGTAAATTGCCTGATGATTGTATATTTTGAGTTGAACCCCTTTCCCTGCATTCATTAGACACACAGCTCTCTGTACTAGCTGCTTCCTGTACACCTGCTTACAACACTCGATCACATTCATCAGACACACAGCTCTCTGTACTAGCTGCTTCCTATACACCTGCTTACAACACTTGATCACATCCATCAGACACACAGCTCTCTGTACTAGCTGCTTCCTATACACCTGCTTACAACACTTGATCACATCCATCAGACACACAGCTCTCTGTACTAGCTGCTTCCTGTACACCTGCTTACAACACTCGATCACATTCATCAGACACACAGCTCTCTGTACTAGCTGCTTCATATACACCTGCTTGAAACACTTGATCACATCCATCAGACACACAGCTCTCTGTACTAGCTGCTTCCTGTACACCTGCTTGAAACACTCGATCACATTCATCAGACACACAGCTCTCTGTACTAGCTGCTTCATATACACCTGCTTGAAACACTTGATCACATTCATCAGACACACAGCTCTCTGTACTAGCTGCTTCCTGTACACCTGCTTGAAACACTTGATCACACCCAAATCAAGAGGCTGTACAACCCCGGTGCAATGTACTAGGAATGTAGAAAACCATCTTTACATTCCTCAAAAAGGATGTGTCTGACGAATGAGTGACACAATTATCTACAAATATAAGGATTTTCCTTCCTTGTGCACTGAATGATGCATCAAGAGCACACAGAAAGACTCTGACTTTATCCACGCTTTCAAGTTGGCATAGTAGGTCACAGGTAGCTTCTTTACATTTTCAAAACACCGTGCTTTCGCAGACTTTCCACTACTGATTGGCACTTGTTTGCCTGAGGCATCGCTGTTGATGTACTACACTTATTAGCCAGCTCTTTGATCTCCCTTTTCTTTGAAATAATCGTTTTTAAAGTAGTTAGTGGAAGGCTTAGTTGCTTGGCTACATCAATCCTCTTCTCTGGTGTGGCTTTCTCCTCTTCTATAATACGTAGTCATTCTTCTAAATTTCGAACTTGTTTCACAGGAAACGCCATGTGAGGAAATGATAATTATAATAATAATAAAAACCACTGTTGAGAATTGAACACATGTGATGAAATGATTACTCAACTAGACGAAAGCGTGAAGTGAAATAAGTCAAACTAAGATACAGTCAGACGAGGCTATCGCCATCCCCCTCCCCTCCAGACCATTCTCTAACTGGTAAGACATGCAACTGCAGCTTGCTACACCACAATCCAAAAATATTAACCGCTCTTACTACTTACTACCTAATGTAACAACATTTGTGTCTTTTTTTAAAAACATTCAATCATGGATTAACATACTTAGGGACTAAAACTTCTGACTGATAGATACGGGAAAACAAGAAATCAAGGAACGATTAATGCAGGTTTTATTTTTATTGTTCAGGGACCATAGAAATTGAATGAGAGATCCGGGAACAACAGATCGAGGTTTCACGGTATTATAAGATTGTCCATTAACTTTAAATATATTAAAGGTGAAAACTTTTGATTTAGAATATTATGAAAGGGAAATTAAATATTATTACAAGTAGTATCAATGCGAAAAACAAAAGGCTTTTCACTATTTTGGATCAAATATATTTTTCTGAACAAACATAAGTCAAAGGATATAATTATTGTCAACTAAAGCGGTCATCTTCACCTTTATAAAAGTGTAACAGTAAAATATTTAATTAGTGGCAACAATTCCCAATAGAATATATAATTCATTTAGAATGATCCCAACAACTAAAGTTGTAAGATTCATCAGCTTGGTTCAACAACAACAAAAAAATTTTTTTACTTCATCACATTTACTTTGTATGAATTTTTTAATCAATATATTTTACATATTAAAAATAAACATTCTGATGCTTCCATTCAAGAACTGTTCCAAAATAATTAATGTATACATATTTTCATATAGGGGAGTAAAATTTCTCAAGTAAACAACTAATATACACTATTGAAACATTTTAGTCTATAGATTTTTATTTTACCATTTCCTTCAACTTTTATAATCCACTTTTAATTGTTCTCCCAAGCAACACTATAATATATAATCTAAAGAAGTCACAATACCTTTTTTCTCGATTCCGATTCTTAAGTTTAACCTCGATTCCGATTCTTGAGTTTAACCTCGATTCCGATTCTTGAACATTTCCTTTTTCATTATTTTTCCATTCATTGCATGGAAAATTTAAGGTGACCGATACCCTACTCCCCCTCAATGTGAAACTTGGATTCAACAATTATAACACATGATCGCATGAAACTTTAATCTCACAAGCTTATAGATATTTACCATACACACTAAAAGTCTTCAAAACTAAAAATTCAAATAAACTCAAAATTAATTCAATAAATTGCGGATTTTATAATGGAAAGAACACATTTCATGTGCTACAAAAATTGAAAGTTGTCCACCATTACTGATTCTATGTACGTTAGCTCGCCAGAAATCATTGATGAAGTTTTGGCAACAATATATCGGTAATATATTGAATTAAAATAAATAATACTTTTTTTGCTCCATTTTCATTAACTATGTTGATTTTTGTTTTATTTTTATTAAACTTGTCTTATTCAAAGAGCTAAATAAAACATTAAAAATTGAAAAGCGACAAAGAATATAATTACAGGATGGCGGCCATTTTAATTTGATAGGAATATCCTAGCTTTCAATATACACATGTGATATATCATTTAGTGATATAAATATTGATATATTATGGAAAATTGCCATTTCAATCTTGTATTATATATCACTTGTTTGTTAAGAATCAATTCATATATTCTGATAGTCTCACTTAACTTTTACTTTTAAAAAAAGTTTTTACCTCTTGACACTGATAATGTCAGGTCATATTATATTCGAGACCATTTATTTTTCATTTAGAACACTTCAAAATGTTAGGGTCTTATTATATTCAGGCCATTACGGTATATTTACAATTTGCCGGTATTTAAGTGAAACTGCTACTAAATTAATATGAGAGATAATCGATTATTACCTGTTTTGAATGTTGGTGTTTTGTTTAGTGGACACTTTAATCGAGAACTAATAATCAAGTAGCAAGAATCGTAATATTAAGATCGATTCTCAATTCTTTTGATACCAGTAAGAATCGAGGATATCGAGGAATCAAGTTTGACAGCCCTAATATTATCTGGTCTATACTCCCAATTTAAAAACTAAATCAATAAATGATCAGCAAAAGACAAAAAAAAAAAAAGTGTGAAATTAGTCTGTGTTGGAATATTGCACTTAACTAAACTAAATAATGTATCTGGTCTATACTCCCAATTTAAAAACTAAATCAATATATTATCAGCAAAAGACAAAAAAAAAGTGTGAAATTAGTCTGTGTTGGAATATTGCACTTAACTAAACTAAATAATGTACACTAGCGAAACCGAGCAAAAATTGCGTTATACTTACGTTGAACATTTTTTGACTCCCAAATTTAAATTTTATGATTTTATTTTTAAGGAATTAAAGTCATCACAAATATATTTGGAAAAAAAAAACTATATTGGGTCCACAGGGGTCAATACTTTACATTAAAATTTTCGACATTTTATTAGAGGTTGCACATTTTATGGTTATCGCATTTTTATTAAATTCCTCATTTATAAATTTAGATCAATAAAAAAGGTGAATATTGACTATTGAGTCTAAAATGTTGGAGATTGATAATTACTGTACAAACATTTCCCCTGAGAGGTTAAAGAAAAAAGAACATAAACTTTTTGAGAGACTTAATTATTTACTTACTCTATGGAAACTTAAGTAGTATCTCTTTACAACTAAAGCTTACAAAATTGTACTAATATATTTGCCAATATCTCCAAAACTATTGGTTTTATAAAGATATATTTCAAATAAAAGTGGTTTGTTTTTAATAGTACTATAATTTAGCAATGACAAGTTATTTAGTATCTCAAATAGTTGCGGAGATAAGGAAATTTCTGTTTCTGTAAAGTACCTTAAAAGTCATTTTCATAGGATAATATAATAGGATTATATAATCTTAATCAACGACTAGATGCGGATTTTAATTAAAATTGTTAGTCGATTTTGAGAAAATTGATTTTTTCGAACATAATTAAACTACTCTTAATTTTAGGGTTAGACAGACACACAGACAGATGACATTGCAAAAACCACTTTTTAGCGCTCGGGGGGGTCGGGGGTCATGAAATGTCGACATCCATCAACATCTCTGGTTAGATTTTCTTATGGTCGTAATACTTGACCTTAAGTGTTCAAAAAGTTAAAAAATATATTTATTTTTGTTTAGCTTGAAAATTATTGGTTTTATAAAAATATGTTTCAAATAAAAGATTTTTATTATAAATAGACTTACATATTTGCACTGATAAGTAATTTCTTATCCCAAGTAGTTTAGGCAATGTGATAAAAAATAAGAATTTATTCATCAAAGCAGAACCCTCAGTCATTTTGACAAAAAAAGAAATTAACCATTTTGTTTATAATATTGATCAATGCATATAAATGAAATTTAATCAAAATTGTTAGAGCCAATTTTAAGAAAATAGATTTTTTTCCCTTTTTTCATCTTTAAGTAAACTACCCTTAATTTTAGGGTTAGATATTCATTTCAAAAAAAACCTCGGGGAAACCCTATGAAAACCCTAGATATCAAGTCTTAGCCCCATCGGTAAAATAGTTTAGGCTCTAGACCGAGGTACAGACAGACAGACATTCAAAAACCACTTTTTCGGATTCAGGGTGTCATGAAACGTCGAAATTCATAAAAATCTCGAGTTAGATTTTGTTGAAGATCACAAAACTTTATCTACCTGTAAGATAACGAAAAAGTAAAAAATGTGACCCACTCCAGCTATTCAAAACTCATATTGGTTCAAGGTCAAAAAGAATTGCTCCAGCATTTTCCTAAATATAGGAGGGGAAAACTACATTAAAACTCACAATTTTTAGGTAAATATCTTTACCAACCTCAGTGTAGACCAAATAACTAGAACTAATACACCATGTTAACCCTACATCTCCCAGTACTCTCACAGACTCACTTCTTGCTAACCCTACATCTCCCAGTACTCTCACAGACTCACTTCTTGCTAACCCTACATCTCCCAGTACTCTCACAGACTCACTTCTTGCTAACCCTACATCTCCCAGTACTCTCACAGACTCACTTCTTGCTAACCCTACATCTCCCAGTACTCTCACAGACTCACTTCTTGCTAACCCTACATCTCCCAGTACTCTCACAGACTCACTTCTTGCTAACCCTACATCTCCCAGTACTCTCACAGACTCACTTCTTGCTAACCCTACATCTCCCAGTACTCTCACAGACTCACTTCTTGCTAACCCTACATCTCCCAGTACTCTCACAGACTCACTTCTTGCTAACCCTACATCTCCCAGTACTCTCACAGACTCACTTCTTGCTAACCCTACATCTCCCAGTACTCTCACAGACTCACTTCTTGCTAACCCTACATCTCCCAGTACTCTCACAGACTCACTTCTTGCTAACCCTACATCTCCCAGTACTCTCACAGACTCACTTCTTGCTAACCCTACATCTCCCAGTACTCTCACAGACTCACTTCTTGCTAACCCTACATCTCCCAGTACTCTCACAGACTCACTTCTTGCTAACCCTACATCTCCCAGTACTCTCACAGACTCACTTCTTGCTAACCCTACATCTCCCAGTACTCTCACAGACTCACTTCTTGCTAACCCTACATCTCCCAGTACTCTCACAGACTCACTTCTTGCTAACCCTACATCTCCCAGTACTCTCACAGACTCACTTCTTGCTAACCCTACATCTCCCAGTACTCTCACAGACTCACCTCTTGCTAACCCTATGTAGCATTCATATGGCTACAAGCTAATGTTAGTCAACGAGTCAACAAAATATTACTTACCCAATATCACCATCCCGGCTACAGTCGAGAAAACATAAACACATCCAGCCCCTACTTCACCCGGTCAACGACTGCCTTTGTGAAACAAGAGTCCGGACACGCCCCGCTAGAGTTCGCTAGCATAGTGCCAACCTACACTAACCCCAGAAGAAGAGAATTTTCGTTCTAGAATACACGAGTTCGGCTTCTAGAAAAATACAGACGTTTCCTGGTCACGCACGTTCCCCCCCCCCCCTTTGTGAATCCTGTCTCTTGTGTTCATGGAGTTTGCACCGTATAAAAGACCGCCCAGGAAACTATGGCGTCACTCTTAGGCCAGGTCTGGAAGCAGACGGACGAAGCTTAGGCTTCAAGGACTTGTTTAATAGAAAAGATGTAAGGAGAAATTCATTTTTGGCATAATATATTTTTCTTATATTTTTTATATATCAAAATTCTCTTTCGGATATTTATTTACATATTTATTTATATTTTTTTTTGTCAAAGTATGTGGTGTGTGAACATCAAATTTAAACTTAGAATATTTAACGAACTTAAAGTTTATTTATGACTTGTAAATTATTAATGATATGTTTGGAAGATTTAAGTAAGGACATTAAGTCAAGAACATTTTCATATTAATGGTAATGCCATGCGTAATCTATGTGTTCTAAAAACATTAAATTTAAACTTAGACTTATGACTTAGGAATTATAAATATTTATTTTGATTTATTGTGAAGGATTCAGTACGGACATTGTGCCAGAACATTCAAATGTTAATGCGCGAAATATTGTTAGTTGTGTATAAATATAAAAAAGTAAACTATTCTATTTGGAGTTCACAATGATAAAAGTAAAAGACTTTACCTTTTAGAGATATCTGTATGAACAAGATGTCGAAATTATTTATGCTAAACGTTGAGTATGATTTTCATAAACATAAAATATAAATTAAAATTTTTGCTACATTAAAATTTTTTTTTAATCTTGCTATGTGTCAAGGAATTACTGGTGAAAGGGCATTTATAATATTATGTTGTAATATAAAATCATATCAAAAATAAAAAGAATAAGTGAATATCACGCCCAAATATATCATATTGTTAAATATTGCATTCATATAATAAAACTCTATTTTTTGACCTGCCGTCTTTATATATATAATTAAGTCTGGTTATCCCTAGTTTATGCAATCATATTACCCTGGCATCTCCCCTTGTAACTTAATCTTTCTACTTATATTTATATTTTGTTGTAAGGAGGACCGTGTTTCCTTTTTTTTTTTTGCATTAGGACGTATTACGTGCCTTGCATCATCAATAATAATTACTCTCACAGCCCACTCTTATTTACATATTTTAACTTATCTCTTTGTTGATTTCCATTATTTGTATTTGGGCCCCTCTAATCCGGGAGTTTGGGCTACACCTACATCTCCCAGTACTCTCACAGAGCCACATTTTGTTATACCCTACATCTCCCAGTACTCTCACAGAGCCACATTTTGTTAACTCTACATCTCTCAGTACTCTCACAGAGCCACATTTTGTTATACCCTACATCTCCCAGTACTCTCACAGAGCCATATTTTGTTAACCCTACATCTCCCAGTACTCTCACAGAGCCACATTTTGTTAACCCTACATCTCCCAGTACTCTCACAGAGCCACATTTTGTTATACCCTACATCTCCCAGTACTCTCACAGAGCCACATTTTGTTAACCCTATATCTCCCACTACTCTCACAGAGCCACATTTTGTTATACCCTACATCTCCCAGTACTCTCACAGAGCCACATTTTGTTAACCCTACATCTCTCAGTACTCTCACAGAGCCACATTTTGTTATACCCTACATCTCCCCGTACTCTCACAGAGCCACATTTTGTTAACCCTATATCTCCCACTACTCTCACAGATCCATATTTTGTTAACCCAATATCTCCCACTACTCTCACAGAGCCACATTTTGTTATACCCTATATCTCCCACTACTCTCACAGAGCCACATCTTGTTAACCCTACATCTCCCAGAACTCTCACAGAGCCACCTCTTGCTAACCCTACATCTCCCAGTACTCTCACAGATCCACCTCTTGTGTGCCAATGTAAAGAGTTGGGTCTTAAAATTAGAATTACAAGTGGTTTTTTGTGCAAAGTTACTGTAAGAACTCTGGAACTCGGCTAATGTTCACAATCTACAAGGTCAACTTTAATACTGAGTTCATCAAAGTAATGAGCACTGGGTTAAACACACTAACAATAAAACATCCCACATGATTTACATCATAGAAAACACATCAATTGGCAATGAGTTGACAATACTCGAGTCTGCCATAAGCGCTACCTTTTTCTTCATCAATCTTAACATACGCTCACTTATTCTCTTCCTTCGAAAGTATCATAGTTATTTAGTCATGCCAGAGCTCCTTTTGCTCTTTCTGGTCTTGCGTGAAGCAGTGTAGGGTTTTCAGGTGATTCGTCTGCCGAGGGCATCTCTTGGTTCTTCAGTCATGAGCCGCTCCTGCTGCTTGGGCTCATCTTTCAACAGTGGGTACTTCAATCATGCCACTCATTGGCTCATTGGGATGTGTATGTCACGGATACAAATGATTGTGGTTTCTATTAAATGTTCTGATTGGTGTAATCACCCATAGTGACTGAGATTGTTTAGCTCTCTATATTACTGTTGCCGTGGACAAAGTATTGTACTTGGTTTTTAACTCCCAATTCTGACCTTAAAATAAGTGAACCAATATTGTAGTATTTTTGTCATAATATTTCGAGGCCAGTGATGTTTTGTATCTTCTGTTCCTCTGTATCTGAGTAGGGAGGATGGCACTGCTAAAGTATCCCTTAGTCTCCTGTTTTAACATCTGTGCCTGTGAAACACCAAGGGACGCAATCGGACTATCTATATAATCCAACAGTGCCATTTCCACGTTTGACCTTGGGTTGTGAGGATAACTTAAACCCCATACCCTCATGTGTTATAATTAGGCTGAGGATTTTGCATGTATGCATGTTTTTTTATTTGATTACATTTATATGGCAGCCTTATAAAAATATTGTATGCAACATCTAACAAACTTACCCAGTTTTATGCTCCATATTATTGCATATTTCAATGTTAGTGTGTAATTTGATAACTATGCATGTAACTGCATAAATACAGCATTTTTGACTATTTAAAATAACACCACCTTAATTCTCAAAAAAAAATGTATCCATTCATGCCATGTTACACATTTCCCCTCTCTTCCCCAGGCCACGGCATACTCCTCTCCCTCTCTCCCCCAGGCCACGGCATACTCCTCTCCCTCTCTTCCCCAGGCCACGGCATACTCCTCTTCCCGAGGCCACGGCATACTCCTCTCCCTCTCTTCCCCAGGCCACGGCATACTCCTCTTCCTCTCTTCCCCAGGCCACGGCATACTCCTCTTCCCGAGGCCACGGCATACTCCTCTCCCTCTCTTCCCCAGGCCACGGCATACTCCTCTTCCTCTCTTCCCCAGGCCACGGCATACTCCTCTTCCCGAGGCCACGGCATACTCCTCTCCCTCTCTTCCCCAGGCCACGGCATACTCCTCTTCCTCTCTTCCCCAGGCCACGGCATACTCCTCTTCCCGAGGCCACGGCATACTCCTCTCCCTCTCTTCCCCAGGCCACGGCATACTCCTCTTCCTCTCTTCCCCAGGCCACGGCATACTCCTCTTCCCGAGGCCACGGCATACTCCTCTCCCTCTCTTCCCGAGGCCACGGCATACTCCTCTCCCTCTCTTCCCGAAGCCACGGCATACTCCTCTTCAAACCTTCCTAGGGCTACAACATATATCCCACCTTCCCTTAATTGTTGAGTGTTGCAAACAACTTGACCTTCTAAGTTCAGGATTGAGGGTCTAGTTTGTGTTGTATAATGACTCTATTTTCGATACTTTTCTTAATAGTTCAACTTTACCATTGTCTGGCACCCTGGGACATTTGCCCAGTTTACCCAGTTATAAACCGGGGCCTGAATGTGGGCATCAGTTGATATATGATCAATGTTATTATGGAGTCATATAAATCAACTTCGAGCATGTGGCTGTTTTTCATCAGAAGGTAGGATTTTGCAAAGTGATTCAATTGTTGACATCTGGCACAGTTGTGGTGCTGTATACATGTTTATATATTTATCGCTATAGCACCTCTCGTAGGTGGTCATCAAACAGATGAATAGAATAATTTGTTTAACGACTCTGTCATTTCTGTAACCAGGGAGGGGGTCGCGGGTCGTTTACATGTGACCTTGTGAACCACGAATACTTTTGGGTACATTGGGGTGTGTTGCAGGTTAAATATGAATTAAAATACTCATCGATCACCCAAGGTTTTGAATATTAAAAATACCACTCAAAAACATTCACTGAATTAAATATACAGCTAAACAATTCAACAAATTAAGTAATCAAAGTAAATAGCCTGTAAATTAATGAAAAAATGAAAACAAAATAAATGGAATCACGCTGAATCTTTTATAACCAAATGCTTCGATGAGTTAAATAATACTAGTAATTGTCTTTAAATTAATAAACAAATGAAAACACACAAATATAATTACATTAAATCAAGTAAACAGTGTGTTGATAAAATACTGAATAACTAGTTAAATATCCAAATATGAGTTTCTTATAATGTTCGTTCACGGTACAATCTACATTCAATGTTCACCACTGGTCCCTGTGCCCTACACACTATACCGACATGCCTCACACGAACACTAGACTCGCTGGTCCACTCACTGGACACGCAGGTCCACACACTAGACTCGCTGGTCCACTCCCGGACTCACTGGTTGAGAGCTAAGAACTAAGCACACCCGGCTATCGCTGACCATGTATGTATAGGGGTGGTCCCAGCTAAGTGTCTGGAATACTTTACTTCTAGAATACTAGGACAGAATTAAAAGGACCCAGACGTGTGCCCCCTGTCCCCTCTAATCCCCCAGCCAAGTAAGAAGGTCGCTGCTTACCTGCTAAACAAGGAGGGAGAACAGTGAGCAAAGTTAAGGTAAACAACGAGAGCGCGTCCCATTTCCGGCACCAGCTCTCAACGTCGTCCCTGTAATGTAATCAGTAGAATCTGTCTCTTATTTTTTCACTTTTTTGTTTATACCATAATGCCCCCCATTTGGTGAGTTATGAAGGTCTTCCAGCACGGTCTTGACTTGATTCTTTGGCAACACCAACTGATGTTTCTTGCGTAGACCATCTGCACTCCGATAAAGGACGCTATTTTTTATTACAAGGGAGTCCTATTGAGTCCAATAACTCTTCACTATTGGACTCAGGCCTGACACGTCCTGCCAGTCTGGCTTTAATCCACCTTCTTTCCACTCTATTAGGGGCATATCTTTCAGCTGATCTCTTAGACATTCATCACCCTAGAATTTTTGTCCAGTGTCTGCGTTGTCCTCTTGCAATTCACTACGTCTTACCATTGGTCGTCCTTCCTCCAATTCTTTTTCTTCTCGTCGTTGACAATGCTGGCAACCGTGTTCCTCGCGTTGGTCTCTTAGTCATGGAAAGGCAGACGCGTTATCCATGTCCAGCCCGATGTTGGAGCAAGAAGTCGTACTCCTGGAGTTTTTGTATCCAACGTGCCATCTGTCCTTCAGGTTTCTTAAAACTCAACAACCAGTGGAGAGCGGCATAGTCAGTCCTTATGAGGAATTGCCTTCCATACAAATAGTGATGAAAGTGATCCACAGCTTTGATGTTTGCCAGCAACTCACGTCTGGTTACACAGTAGCTTCTTTCAGGCTTCAGGAGCACTTTACTGAAGTATTCTATTACCCTCTCGGTTCCATTTTATTCCTGAGAAAGGACCGCTTCGATTCCAACGTCACTGGCATCAGTGTCCAATATAAACTTACCATCTTATTCGGCAACAATTAAATTCCAACAAAATCTTCCCTGTAAACTTGCACTTGACCTTCCTCAAAGGTTAATCCTTACTTTTAGTAAAGTTTTGGCTAATGAAAATTACAATTAGCCATAACAAAATATCATTAAAGGACCCCCAGATCGGGTCCTTCCCTACGCTTCCCAAAACAATCTTAGAGTCAACAAACAAAAACTTTAACAAAACACAAACATGTTCTTTTTGTTTTTAAATAAACAATCTCCGGCCCATGAGAAAATATAGTCGCCGAGATTTATAACAAAGAATAAAACAAACAATCTTAACTATTTAAATATTGAAAATATTACTATAAAGATAACTAAACATAATTTGGACATATAAATATAAGTCATCTTTAAAATTAATTTAAATTTGGCACCAAAAAACCAAACGAGAATAATAATATCTTCCGCTATGGGCAATTATTTCTTCAAACGACAGCCTGATGTTATAAGCGTCCAAGGACATAAAATAAATTAAGATCATAACAGTTCCGAAATAAACCACTCTCTAAAGCAGATAGCGTTAAAATCACCTACCAACAAAAATAATAAATATGGCGGGTTGGCAGTTTATGAATCAAAATAAAGAATTATGATTTAATATAGTGAAATAAAGGTAAGTAGATTATATGTATCATATATATTTTAATTGTAAATGAATAAATAATGAATATTCGAAATTTTAGGAGTTGTGAATGAAATTTAAAACAAACAGTAAAATTGTAAACGTTATTATATTTTTGAAGAATTGAGTAAACTGACTATTAAATTTATATTATAAATTCTTTTAAAAAAAAATAACATCACAATCCACAAGTTGCTCACCCCAACTAGTGTACACAACAAATATTAATACCAAATATACCATTCCTAATTAACATTTTAGAAAACATTCAAAAAAATTGTTGAAAGTAAGGTGTGGTTATAATGAAAGTTAAGACTTGCATAGTTGGTCTAGAAAAATAAATAAAAAGGAATTTATAAATTAAAAAGTTAGTAAAGTGGTAAATGTATTAAGTGAAATTAAAAAGCACTAAAATATATAGTTTATTTGGTGAAAAAACATAGTGTAAGATATGAAAATTTATTTACAATTATAATTTATCATAAACTAAAATATAAATCTCAAACGAGTTGATAAATAGTCTAAAAACATAAGTTGACACATTAAAATATTAATACAAAAATATAAAATACAATGTGGTACGAACAATGTTCTTAAGTCCAGATTTGTTATGAAATTAAAGAATAACCAAACTGCCAAATATATTATTATTATTAGCACTGCGTCTTACTACCCGTTCGGGTTATACGCACTTACGATAACGTGTAATCGTAAGTTGATTGTGAGATGAAATGGAGGAACTACAGTTTAACGAGGGATCCGAACCACGGTGTGGCTTTCCACACATTCACAAGTTTTGATTAATACACGTCTTGTCAGAGGTGAAGGAAGGGTTTGGCATATCAGATAAATCTGTGCCGGGACCGAGGATTGAACCCCGGACCCCTAGCACAGAAGTCCGACACCTTACCCCTAGACCACTAGGTCGTCAAACAAATTAAATGGCGTGGTTATGTAATGTAGAATAATCTAAGTCTAATCTGTGTCTTTGTCCTATTACTCTTTTTTGATATCGAGCACTGGAAAAAGTCTGGATTACTTTATTGTGAAATGTTTCACTCTTTCCAGTGCTGGATGTCAAAAAGGAGTAATTACCTAATTAGGTTTAGACATTAGGCCTTGTTCAACCAAACTTTAACTTTCTCGCCAGACTGAGCACCTGACCGAGACACGGTCATACAGGCTTGGGAGTGAGATTCACTCCAGTTAAACTACAGGTCATATGGGCCGTGTGGTGCCATTTTAAAACTTAAACAACAATACCACATCTTATTGTTGACGTGAATTTAAATTAAATAACTAAACATAGACATCTTGTACTCCTCTAACTTTGTGATGTAATATCTCATAGACGTGTTCGAGGCCTACAACCAACCTAAGACATATAATAACCTACATAACTAATTATTGTGTTCACCACTCTGTTGAACATTGGTCGATACATACGTCTCCCAGACTTTGCGTCTCGCTGCTGAGTCCGACCGAACCATCCTGACCAAGGTTGTGAACTGGCGAGATATTCTTCTGAAGGTGTGACCGAAGCCGACTCTCTGACCCTCTAATGTGGAGTCCAAATGTGAAGTCCTAATAGGAAGTCCAAGTATGAAGTGAAAATCCAGATCTGTGAACTAGGTGTTATATACAAGCTGAATTGACACGCTAGGGCAGCAGGGAGGGGTAGCCTTCCAGCATGTTCTCCAAAGGCATAGAAGGAATTTGTGCCACGGAGAACGTTGTAGAGCTGGGTGACGTCACATGCGCCCAGACGGGATTGGACCCAACCCTTTCTGAGCAGTCAGCTGTTGAATGTCGAATATGACGGAGTCGAAAGGAGATCAGTGTTCACCCGTGTTATTCTTCCAACACCGGTCCCCGTCCAATGGCGTGGTATGTAACACTATTGTGTTGGTTTTATTTTATGTTATATTTAATCATCAATTAAAACAGATGAAATTGTATGAGCTAGGACTAATAGCCCACTACACAACATCAGCTGTCAGTTCCGCCAGGGGATCGCTGGGTCTTTGAACTCTGTTTTTCAACTGAGCATGGTAAAGATGCTGAAGGTGTTTGTTACAAAACGTAGCTCATCCAATCGTGTGGGCTCCGAGAGGTTTTGTAATACCGCCAAAGCAGGCCCCCGAAGCATTACTTCCAAATACTGGGCTTTTTGTTTCATCTTCCAGCCGTTAATTTTGGCCATCAATTTCAAATTGTGTTTGATACTCACGCCAGGTACCTTGTCCATCATATGGAGATGGTTTAACCACGGTACGAGATCCTTCCAAGGCACTAAGCTCGGAACAGCATGGAAGTTGAACGACATTACCCCACTTGTAGTTGGCAAGCTGCTGAAACGCTGGTTCACTTCTTCTCGTAGTCGTCCAAATCTTGAACCTTCTGTTCAGAAACAGCGATTGCTAAAACAAGGTAAATAAATAAACATGATAGGAGACACTTGAAAGCAAAAGTATATAAATGCATTTTAACAAATTAGTTTAATGTAACAAAAGGCAGAGAAAGTACAAAGAGCATCTTCAGAACACAAACCAATATATACTGAAACTGTCCTTAGACTTGAGCAAGTTAACTAGCTACACAGATTGCTGAATAATAGATACTCTCTGAGCAAGAGCTTGGCGTGAATCGCCCACGAATGTGAAGGACAGGTTAAGCTCAGGCCTAACTTGAGTGACTCCAGTCCTCCTTTTATTATGTATCGCCTGGATAGCACGAAATAAAAGGAGAGCCAGACTATTAGTGCCAGGGAGGCTGGCTAAAACATAAATAGTTAGGTTATCAAAGTAATAATCTGTTGGCTGTCGGCTCCAGACATAGACTGACCGGCCAAAAATATACAATAATTTAATAGAACAGGGTAAGTTCCAATTCAGCGTTCTAGACCTTGTTTTGTCATGAGCTGGCGAACGATCAATTGGTCTAAGCCAGAAACGTCAAACGCATGACCTGAGTAGTAAACAAAGTGGGAGACATCAAGCTCCCCTACGGCAATAACACGTCTAAGTGAGAGTAGTGCGAGCCATGCCAGATGGGCAGAAATGACCCACAAGTTGATCACCGAAACTGGTGAACAACACAAGTTAAATAATGTACAAAACACGAGTCATGCCAGATGGGCAGAAATGACCCACAAGTTGAGCACCGAAACTGGCGAACAACACCATTCTGAATGGTATCCATTTAGAGTTTTCAAATAAACGACTTTAACAAAAAATCCTGATTTGTATCCACTGTAATTATTTGCATTATATCCACAAAATCCTGAATTGTATCCATTCTGAATGGTATCCATTCAGACATTTTCTTAAACAAGCATCACAAATAAAAAGTCTGATTTGTATCCATTCTCATAATATCCACAAAATCCTGAATTGTATCCATTTAATTGGGGTGCCACTTGTCTGGTAGATGGCAGCAGCTGTTGTTGTCCGGTCTCCCTGTCAGCGACTGAGTCCCGAGGCCAACCGAGCACCTTTATTTATAGCCTTTAGCTGGTTGGTACTCGGAAGGTCCCGGGAGGGACAGCCACAGGCAGGCAGACCAGACGGCGAAAGCCTTTATTACAACATTGTACAATCAAGTTTACACAAGTAATTAAGGTACAAAGACAATTATATATACAACAGTTCTAGCCTATCCGTTGGGATGCTGTGTAGATCCACGATGGCCGCATCCTCCGCTTCTTCCGCCATGATTCCCTGTAGTAATCGCGACGGGTAGTCTGCCGGATTAATCTCGCTGGGTATCCAGTAGGTCTTCACTTCAATCTTCCTGAGCTTATTTGCTATGTATAGGTGAAGATTGCACATGTCTCTATTTACTAATACCAATCCTCTTCCTTTCCAGGCGCAATGAAGAACAGTTGTGTTATCAGTACCTAACCATATTCTTGGGGCTGTTGTAGTTTGGTACTCCCATAATAGCGTCAATAAGGCAGGCAGCTATAATCTCAGCCTTATTAATCTCTTCAGGTATCGCAAACCGCTGTATTCGACATTCGTTTCTATTAGGTGAATAGCTTGCCATTGACCAGGGAGTGGCATCTGCGAAGACATGTACTGGCTGTATTTCAGATTTCCTCGGGTGTCTCGTCCTCCATCTTGGGAAGCTCAGCAGGGTTTCTGCGATGGCCGGCATTCCTCTGTGAATACGGGATACTGAATATTGTGGCCACTCTAAATTGTACGATATCCAGCCTACGTATCCCGCGATCCTTTGTCTACCCTTGTGGTCAGTTATTGGCAGGTGTTTCAGCAGGGTAGTGGCTCGATTTCCAGCTTCTTCAATTAGGGTTATCGATTGTTCCCTTGTGTTTATTTTGAAGCCCAAATAAACTATTTTCTGTGTTGCTTCTGATGAGGATTTAGCTTCGTTCAATGTCATGCTCAACGTCTTCAGCAGGTGTGGGATATGCTGCAACCTCTCCTTGTCTTTGCAATAGAAGAGATAGTCGTCCAAGTAGGAAATTCCTGAGATCTCTGGACACACTTCGGTGATGCAGGCAACCGCTTCTTGAGAGATACGTTGCATAAGTGCCGGCGCCAACGAATGACCCATTGGTAGCCTTATGAATGCATATTTCGTACCTCTACAATAAATCCCAGGGAATCTTCTACAGTCATTTGAGGCAGGTACTTGGTAGAAGCCAGATTGTAAGTCTATTTTTCATAGCCAATTTTCAACCCCCATATCCATCACCTGGGGAGGCGCCTTATCGGAGTTGGTGCCCCGCCTACTTTTTAGCCATCCCACTTCCGTTTTCACCCTTCCTTCCACCCTTGGCAGTTAAATTTCCTAATCTGCCCCCTACCTAGTTCCCTTCGTCCCTAATTTTTCGATTCTAACGACTAAACTAAGCTAACTTAACTATTCTATTCCCATTCCTGCCGGGGAACTCTGTCACCCTGATGGTACCAGAGGGCTGCAGGGCAGCCGCTTTCTCCATCTTGACTCTGAGGGCCCATCAACCACAACCCACCGCTCTTGTTTCCAAGGTGTTGGGTCATACAGTGCAGGGAACCCCTCAGAGCTCATATTTAATCCACTAACTTTTGTTCATACGACTGGAAAACTATCCTTAAGATCACAAGGGCATCCCCCTGTGTTCCTCCAGACACTCAGTCGTACTGGAAACCAGTTCCCAGGGCTCGTGCTTGCTCCTCCCGGCACCTAGATTTTTTTATCTTGGCAAGGATTGTTTCAGCTTATCCCCCTTAAACAATGTTCTTTTCTCTACTCACTCCCCGCTGAAACCACAATAGTGTCCGTGTCAATCTCGCCCTCCGTGTCGCTGTCATCTTCTTTGTTATTGTCATTGTCAACGTCCTGTTTTATTCGTCCCTGTGCCTATTTAAATCTCTCTATGTAGGCAGTCTTTGCTCTATCTGACGCTTCCAGTGCAATCTGGTCTAAGAATTTCCTATAGATTGGGTCCCTCAGTACTTCGCCTACTAATCCTCTCTGGATCTCTCTCTGGTAGTTCCTTCTTACTTCTAGTATAAGGACACACTCGAGCACCACATGTTCAGGGGTTCCCTCCTCACCACTTTAACAATTCCCCGACTCTATTAGTCCCAGCTTCCTTAGAAATGCCGAGTACGGTCCCCTCCCTGTAATGAAGTGGACAAGATGGCTGGAGGTGTTTATTCTCTAGTCTCTCAACCACATTAGGGAACAATTTATAAGTCCTCCCACCTGTCCCACTTCTCTCCCAGGGTCTCTGCCACTCCTCCAACGGGGCTATTTCCGCCTCTCCAAATGTTGTCACATCGGGTGTGGTAAGGAGTCTCACCTTCTCCATTTTTCTCTTTTTCATCCAGTACGCCACACCTTTCTTCCTTATAAGGAGGTCCAACGGCCATACACCTAGGACCACACTCAGTGTATCCGTTGCTACAGTGTCCGGTAGGCTCCCGTCAGCCTCGGTAAGATGTTCCTCTGTAGACTTTGAATCACCTTAGCCAGAACGACATTGGTTATTCTTTGAGACCAGATGCACGGCCCATAGCTCACAATGGAGAGAAGGATCGTCTGATGGTATGTCCTTATTATCTGCATAGGCATAAAACCGCCTCTGTCCCATGCTTATAATTTTATTCATCACCGACAAAGTTTTCCCCAGACAGAGATAACAGGGACCGCAGCCAGGGTAAACAACGAGAGCACGCTGGTTCCACTGCTAGACACTAATATCGTTACAGTTCTTTGTATTCACACAATCGCATGACTAGACGCAATTCCGTCAGGAATTCCCCGAAGGATTGGCCCTAAACGGGTTTTATTTTAACGTTACATAAATAAGTACCAGAGTGATTCAACTACATATTTAACATTTTTCACCATTTAACTCATAATTTTCATTTGAAAAATAAAGATAACAATTGCAGAAAAGTTGTATATACATTAGTCTTGTTTAATGTATGTGTGTAGAGATGTCAGGGCACAATTTTTTTAATGGGACTTAATTTTTTAATTATTAAAATGTGGGATCTGGTTTATTATGGCAAATATAATAAAATAAAATACATTTTTATAGTGAGCAAGATTTTATTTAAGAATATCAATAGATAAAACAAAATTATACATCAAAAAATCTCAGACAAAACTTTAAATTTTAACATAAGAAACTCAAGAGAGGAAAAGTAGAACAAAAAAATTAACTAAGATAAAGAAAAGTATATATATATATATATATATACAAAAATCTACAGTCATTATTCATGTACTAGAAAATTATTTCGAATCTAACTCCTCAAAAGGACACTATGAACAAAACAATGATAATTTTTATAGTTTGAAAAGTAAAAGAGTAGTTTAAACTAAGGTATTTGCCAACTAGGCCTACTCATAACCAAGATGTACATCTTCATCGCTATTGTATAAAATCTGTAATTTCAAAACTTGTGTATAACACCATATACAAATCAAAGTATTATTATTGGGTTTGAACCAAAAGGCTTTCAATAAAATGACTAACCATTTTCAAAAATTAATTAGACTATTTTTTTGTATGCAAAGTATAATAAGTGTTCTTTTGGGGTTTTTATGTGAGTTTAAAAAAATAATAATCAGGTTGTTTTTTGGGGGCTGGATAAAATGATAACAACCCTGATAATTTATAATCTAGAATGCATCCCTATATCCTTCTCGTTGCCGACACAACCAATATACCACCAACACTGCGTTATGTTAGGGTATTTGTATTTATTTATATGGCGATGGTTGCACCACCCAGGTTGGTACCAAGTTAGTTGGAATATCTAGGAAAACTCGTATCCTTTTTCCCATCAAATCTAATGGTTCCGTTTATGTTAGTCTCAAGCATGGCTGTAGGGAGGATTGAATTTCGCAGAGGAGGGGGTAAGGGGTGGCTCAAATTCGTAAGTTTATAATATGATGTTAAGACTTACTATTAATCTGGATCCCTTGCGGGACGAGGCTTAGAATAGTCCCGCAGTAGCCCCTGCTTGTCGTAAGAGGTGACTGTGCAGGACGTACCTCGTGCAGGAAATTATCCATCTCAGCAGGGATTCGAATCTTGGCCTCCCCGTCACCAACAAACCAGACTAGACGAGCTTGATGTTTAGTTCATGAGGGCTGAAGTCATGGGAGTTGAATAATATTGCTGATAAGGGTGTCTAACTCAGAAATCCCGCGACTGCTCTACATACAATTATTTGGAAATTATTTATTTATTACTAACTGCGTCTCCCATAAGAAAAAATAAATAGAAGGGTTGACATTTTAAAAAAGAACATTCTTCAATTATTTAATAACGTTTGAATATTTTTTAAATTTTTTTTATGGTAGATACACGTACACGTAAATAAACTCAATGTGAAGCAACAAGGGCAAGAACACATAGCATTTTCTCCTTTAGAAGAAGCTATATATTTTGTTCCACAAGAACTTGCAAACGAAAAACCTCACTCACTTCACGCAACTGAACAAATATCAAGAGGACACACATTTTGCACACATATTCAATAGCTGTAATTCGAGTGGTCTGTCAAAGAGACGGCAGGCTCCTTCTCACTTCTCCCCTCTCCCGTGTACTCCTGCTCTTCAAGTTGTTTCTCTTCTGTTCGACATTCTCCCTCCCCCTTCTCCCTTCATCCTTGCCTATGATGGACGTGCGCTCGGACAGCTAACACTCGGTAGCAGCACTAGCTGGGCCCAGATACAGATTCTAATTTAACTAATATCTTAAGTTTTTGTGTTGGACCACATAATTTTATCACGAAATCTTTATCTTGCAGCTCATAGCTAGGTCCCTATGGTTTTAATTTAGTCTAGTTATCCATATTTCTTTGGTAAAATGAAGATTTTTTTTGTCAATTGACTTCTTTTCTCGTTGCTGGAATAAAATAACAAAAAAATAAAACCATAAAATCCAAAAGACACTCTTAAATCTGTTGGATCTTTTTTTTCCCTTCAAGATACTCCTATTAATTGCTGACAAATTAGTTCAATAAGACGCACATGTTTAGGTATATCTGTCGAGTACTATGGTGGCCTATTAATCTTGCCATTTTTGTAACGTTAAATGTTTCTGGAATTAGAGTATTATTTTGTTAGCCAGGGTTGTATCATGGACATCTAGTTGAGACCCTTGAAAAGCTAATTTATTACGGTTATTTTTCTCTTAATGTACACGTTGTTTGTTTTGTGGATTAGATCTTATTCGGCTAGTGCATGGGACATTCAGCCAAGGGGAAGTTAACGAGGGTGCATTTAGTTGCGTTCGATTTGACTCTATGGTGAGTGTGTGGGATTTTGATAGGGAATTTATCTTACGTACTGACGCGTATACTTCTGGTTTAGGCGCAGTGTTGAGTCAGGGGCACGAAGGGATGTTGCACTTGACACTCATGAACGTAACTACTCCACTTGTGAGTTGGATACCCTGGGAATGATATTTGGAACTAACAAGTTTCGCCAATATTTGGAGCACTCCAAATTTCAGTTACAAACAGACAATCAGACATTGTCCTGATTATTAAGACATCCACGACAACTGGGTAAAATTGGTAGGTGGATTGCGCAACTATGTCGCATATCCCTGGGAAAGAGAACGTGATGGCTGATTGACTCTCTCGCGTGTTCGAGGAGAGCACGCAGGAGAGGGGTCTGGGCCCACGCAACTCTTGGGGGCTCTGGCGCCGGTTCCTGAGGTGTTCACTGGATTAGCTCAGAGACAGGATGAGGAGTTGGCAGGTATTATCGATGACATTAAAAGGGGGTTCCCAGAGACAAGTACAAGTTAAAAGAGGACATCTTGATTGTGAAGAGCGGCGAACGCTCCGTTTGGAAAGTATGCGTGCCAAAGAAACTGGTGAGCATGATCTTTCAGTATTTCATGAGTCCCCAGTGGGTGGACATATAGGAGTGTCCAAAACCACTGCCAAAATTAGGAGGACATTTTTTTAGAAGGGCGTGGATCGTGATGTTCAAGGTCGTGTGGGAACTTGTGAAACCTGTATCAGATCTAATCCCTCTCAAAATAAGAAGTTTGGGGAGTTGTCTTCCGACATTGCCACTTTTCTATTGGAACGTGTGTTTGTGGATTTGTTTGGCCCCTTACCAAGATATAAGCAGGGAAACACAATTTAGTTAACTGTTTTGGACGCATCCGCTTGGTTGATTCCCTTGAGCCGTCCCGCGGCTAATCTTATTGTCAAAGCTTTGGACGGGGTTGTGTTCAAAAACTTTGGTTTCCCCTGCAACGAAACACATATCTTAGAAGATTTGTGACGTGAACTGGCTTCCATTGTCGGACACCATATGTGCGGTCATTGCCTATCACAATACGGTGTACGGGGAGTGGGATTCTAATCTAGTGTGGCTGAAGTTGGCCTTCAATGGTTCTGTTCATTCAGGGCATCAGAAAACTTCCGCGGAATTGTTGCTGGGATACAAGCAACTTATGCACATTCATTTTAAATGGGGCATTCTTCCTGGATTCTTGGGGAAAAAAATTCAAGGAAGAGATATCCCATAACTGGGAAATAGTGGTGGTAGAGGTGAAAAGAGCGCACGACAATGTAGGCAGGCATTATAATAAGATGCGCCATCCTATCCCCTTCAAGGTAGGAGACCGGGTGGTCTTTGAGCTGCATAGTCTGAGCTAAGCGGCGGAGGGCCTGGCGGCTAAATTATCTTTAAGGTGGTCTGAATCCACGACTATCTGTCTTTTCCTCACGCCCGTTACCGTCCTGTTGATTGATCCTAAGACTGGATTTCCCAGCCATCGCACG
>CABFWO010004246.1:0-68608 GCA_902155825.1 Timema genevievae | reverse complement strand
ATGTACATTATTCCGTTCAGAAATCTTACGAGTTTATAGAAAGAGAGAGAAAGTCTGTGCGGTGCGCCGTACCATTTATTTGTGTTTGTGCTTATTACAAGTTGATTGCAGAATGTCTCGTCTTCTTGAAGACCATGTCTCGAGAAGATGATGAGGTTAAGGGGGAGAGGAAGGTGGAACTATTCCGGCACCTCTTCAAAAACACTTGAAACTACACTCAAGACAGACAGTCCGACCAGAATCCTGGCTGGCGTGAGGGGATGAACTAAATACTCGTCCCTCCCCCAAGTGTTTGCTTGACTTGTCCTCTAGAGGTCATCTCCAAGGGGGATCTTCAAGTAGGTACAAGCCACTTGCCTCAGTTAACAACAATCCGCACCCGGTAGCCAGACGCCCTGAAGTGTCAAGCACACAATTATCTTATTTATTTGTGGTATTTAACGTCCACTTTCCGAACCAACCATTTAAATGAGCACACGGGAGTTTCTATGTGCGAGAGCGAAAGGGGCTGCCAATTTTCCGGGGAAGGTGTTTTTACATACATTCAAAGGTTATTTTACATGCCACAATAGACGTGGGACTGACAGACTTACTTCCCATTCGAAAGAAGTTGTGCTACGGATTTTTATCACTCAAGAAAAATCCGCCAACCCCGGCTGGGTTTGAACCCACGAATATCGGGTCCTGAGGAGAAGAGATTACCTCATCACCCACGAGTTTGACTCACATTGGACTTGTTTTCCGACTGAGAAGTTAAGATCAGAATCTCGGCTGGTAGTGTACAGGGAGGTGCGGCTCTCCACGTAGGATTTATCACGGTGGATTTACCGATTTTAATCCATGTGATTGCAGGTGCCTGGATTTCCCTTCTAGTATTAATTCGTTACTAGCATTAGTGTAGACCCTCTCAGTTAAAAATAAAACTCTTCCGATACATCAGAAGACTAACGGAATAAACGTGAAGCTCGTATAGTTTGATGCTCTACTGATCTGAAGGTCGAGTTTTTAATCCTAGTTCGGTGAAAAAAAGAAGTTTAAAAAAAATTATTTCCCACTCTGCGTTCACGCGATTATGGGTGTATTTCATTAAACTTTCACCTCCCACATCAAAATCTTAGTAATAAACTTTTTAAATGCATATATCTCAGACAACATGTCAAAGAAGGTAAAAAAACTGTCTAGTGTAGTGGTTCTTTAATATTTAACTATGTAATCACTCAACAAGTCACATATTGATCCTCATCTAATTACTTCATATATCATTAAAGTAAAACGCCTATTGAAAATATGTATTGCTATCCTGACAATTATTTGAACATAAAATGTATATGAAAAACATAATATCAGGGTTATTTTATGTAAAAAGAGTATTTTGACATTTTCTGTGTGACCAAACATTTAAAAGATTTGATTTTTATTATATTGTCATTATTTTATCAATTGACTTACATATGATGTAATTTATAGTTCAGATACAAATTCGTTTAAAAATAAATTATAGTTGAATGACTCCATTTGTATTTTAAGCACAAAACTGGTTTTTTCACAACTTTTTACATCTTGTTTGATCAATTGGATGTAAAAAACATCCATTTCTTGTCAAACTATAAACTCTACATACAAATAGTTTGGCAACAAAATAGCACTCTAGATATAAATAAAGCTATTTTATACAAAATAATTTTAATAGATGGTAATTATATAGCCTATATATTTTTAATGGCTACCAAATTTGGCTTCGGTAAGTATTTGTGTAACTATAATAAGTATGATATATGTTTACATAATATTAGTAGATTATATTTCGACATTTGGGTGGTCCTGTTAAAAAACTTAGAACTCCCATTAAGATAGACCACCCCCATATTTCTGTGGCGACAAGAAAAAAAAAGGGGGGTTCGGGAGAGGGGTGGGACCCTTCTAGCACTGAAAGTAACGTATACACCATGTATGTATCTTGGATGTCAACAGTCATCATAATGGCGGTGATGGGGCTAGTCGGCGTGTGTGTGTCTCACACATGGAACAAGGGATACGTAGGAAGTCGCAACTACTTTACTGGCAGTGTTGATTTCTGTTTACCTCATTTTAGTACCCGTTCAGCAGTGTCAGATTTAAGGAGGGGCACCCAAAAACCTCCACAAGAAAGAAAACAATAGTTTTAATTTTCTATTATAGTTATTATCTACATCTACAAATCCAGTGGCGGTGGAACCTTAATTGTGTAAAGAAGTAAGGCCAAGCAAAAATAAAAAAAATTATGTACTTGCCTTCTACCCCCACCGCCACTCCTGTCTTCCCTCCTCAGTAAGGGTTTGTAAATTAGATGTATATAAAAGCTATTTGAAGTGATCTTCCTTCAGAATTTTTAAAAACTAGATTATTTTTATAAACTATTTGGAGAGTCATCCCCAAAGATTTTTTTTGAAATTTGGATCCTTCAAGAAGAAATTTAAAATTGTTCTTCTTCAGCAGTTTTTCGAAAATTGGATGCCTCTAAAAGATATTATGAGTAGTATTCACCTTGAATATTTTTTAAAAATTAGAGTCCTTTCATCTACCATTTAAAGTGTTTCTCCCCTATTTAAAAAAAAATATTTGGATGCCTCTTGAAGCTCCTTGGAGAGACCTTCTCCCTGATATTTTCTAACTGCTGGATATCTCTATAAGCTATTTGAAGTTGTCTTCTCAAGCAATTTAAAAAATACATATCTGTCTCTAGATGCTACTTAGAATGATCCTCAACTGGATATGTTTGAAAATGTTTGCAGTTTGATACAAGTCTTTCACCTTATATTCGAGGATATCAGAATGTGGAAAATACATCTTGAGGTGGGACTCTTTTAAAAAATATTTTAAGTAATCCTCCCTCCAAATTGTTTTGAAATTTGGTTGCCTCTAGAATCTATTTTAAATAGTCCTCACCCAGATTTTATTTGAATTTGGATCTTCTAAAAGCTCTTTGAAAAGGTCTTAACACATTTATTTTTTAAAATTTAGGATGCTTCTAGAATCTATTTAGATTGTTCCTAGTCTAAATTTTTCTAGAAAGTTATATACCTCAAGAATCTATTTGAAGTGGTCATCACCCAGCAATATTTTTAAAATTGGGTCTTCTGAGAAGCTATTTTTGAATTTATCTTCTGGAAATTAAAAACAAAACAAAGTTGCTTCAATAAAATATTAGAAGTGGTCTTCCACCAACAAATATTTGAAAATTGAATACTTTCAGAAATTTTTCGGAGTAGTCCTCACGTGAAAATTCTTCAAGATGACATGTAACTATAATCTATTTGGAGTGGTCCTACCCTATACATTTTTTAAGCTTGAATGACCTTAGAATCTAATTAGAATGCTCCTTGCCTGATATTTTTTTACAGCTTGATGCCTCTAAAAGCTATTTAAAGTGGTCTTCTCGGGGATTAAAAAAAATTGAATGCTTCTATAAGTAATTTGGCTTTTTAAATAAGGGACTTCTTCAGCTTTATATTTGATAATGTTGTATTATATGAAACGTGTTTAGGGGAGGTAAACTCATTCGAGGAAGGAATTCTTTCCATAAGGGCAGCGCCCCCTGCTCCCACGGCTCCACTGCCACTGTATCTATCTGATCACTGAATACAAAAATTATCTCAAACCTCCCTTTGAGAATAAACTTCATAATACAATTTGCAGCACTAGTGGTGGAAATGAAAGAAAACTAAAAAGACTCTACCAAAGTAAATGTTCTTCTATGAAATCCTCACTGAACAACATTTTAGATCAACATCTTTCAATGATAAAATAATTTTAAAAATATATTTATAACTTATAGTGTCAAACTCTAGTAGTGAATTATCATTTTCAAAAATGAAGTAGAAAAAAAAAATCTGGGCTACTACAATCATGAACCAAAATCGTCTAACATAACTTTCCTTACTCAGCATGAGAAGTGATATACTTTATAAAATGGACTTGAAGTCATTATTGACATGTTTTAAGCAAAGAAAATTAATAAATTCAAAATTTTTTAATTAATTTTTAACGTTACTCAGACACGCTATGGTGTAATTTACAGGGACCGGCTTTGGTGGCCGTATGGTATAAGACGTCACTCTTGCAATTGACTTGACTGCCGATAGCGGGGAGATCAGGTTTCGAATCATGTTCAGGTGACCTGAGGGTGTTTTTTCCCTCACGAATCTCGCAAATGCGGGTACACTTCCTCTAATTCAAACTTATTCACCCCAATCTCACTAACGTAATTAGTATACATGTGTATAATGTGATCAGGTAGTATCACAAGGTTCTAAAAAAAAATAATACATGAGTGTATGTGATCCCCCACATTCTATTTTACCCCGAGGTCCCCACATACGTAAATCCAGCACTGCCTTTTCTGTTATGTGAGTACATTAATAATTAGTCTAATTAAATATGCATGGTGAAGGTAAGAGGTATGTCAGCATTTTCGTGGAGGGAGAGTGGTAAACTTTTTAGGAAAAACGCTCCTCAGGACACCTTACCAGAATTCGAATATCGAGCTATATATATTACACGTCTGGGCTACATTATTCGTAGCCCAGTAGTGGAAAGACTAGTCAGTAAAAACGTACCGTTGCCCAGATAACGCCCGAATGTACTTATCGTACAACCTTTTACTGAAGGCTCTTCCCATGTCCTGATCAGATGAGGTGATGGTATAGTACCAGTAGAAACACTTAAACCTAACTTAAGCCTAATTAACAAAACCCTGATGACCGGTGGGATAATTCTCCTTTCGGAAAAACTACCCCTGAAACCAGCCGGGAATTGAACCCGGGATCCCAATGCTTGTAGCCAGGTTCACTGGACACAGCATCACGGGGCTTGTTAACGCATCTGCTGAAGCAACGTAATATTCATTTTGTCAAAAATAATGTTATAAAAACTTCAAAAATACTTTTCTTAACTCGTACCCTTTTCCATCCCACCTTAATCCGTTGATAGCCACCGTGTTGATCGTAAAAACTGGAAGTGTTGTTGATCTATTCTTTTTCTCGGTGTTCTGCGCCTCGACACTGAATGATGGCAGTGTTTATGTTTACAAGACACATCCAGTACAGTGTATTAGACCTGGCCTGATGACTATAACTAGACATAGTTGGTTGTGAGTACTAACATCTGTTGCCCCTCCTCCCCTCCATCTTACCCTCCCACTCAATCTTCCCGCGTCGCAATCAACTCCACCACTTGTCTATGTGAACAGGCGTGGTTGTAAACACGACAGCCTTCAGACGTCCTACACTATTTAGATCAGTGTTTCCCGAACTTTAGTCCAGCGCGTACCTTTTTCAGTGCCATGGCTTAATTAACGAAAATCTTACATCTCTCATCGGCCTTGTGGTATAGTGGCCAAAGCCTCTGGTTGCTGGTATAAAGGTTCCGAGTTCGATTCAAGACTGGTACCCGGGGAAATTTTATCGTAAGGGGAATTATTACCATGATCACAGGATTTGGTTAATTCGGCTTGAATAAGGTTAAGATATTCATTGGTTCCCCCCCATAATATTCAATATCATCCTCCTCTAATCTTATCGGGATATGGAAAGAGCCTCCATGGAAAAGGGTACATTTAGTACTGCTAATCTTTCCGCAAATTGAACTATAGATTTACGAGAATTTCTATAAGTGAGAGCGAAAGGGCCTGCCAATTTTGCCGGGAAAGGTATTTTAACTAACCTTCCAGGGTCATTTTACATACCACAATCGACATGGGACAGAAGGATTTACTTCCCCTATAAAGGAAATTGTGCTACGGTTCATTTTACCTCAAAATCACCAGATTCCACTGAGGAAATTTAAATCTATGAACGCACTGAAGATATATTTTATTAATTTGGTTAAAAAAAGTTTTTCTATAAAAACTGCAGAAACACTGACCTTTTCTAACGTTACCTAAATCAACAACTTAGAAATAACTTTTTTAAATTAAGTTTAATATTTTTTCACTTTAACTAAAATTGTACTGTAACTTTTCAAAGATTCAAGGATTTGAGATTAGAAAGAAAATTCAAGATGCGGATTCCAAAAAATATAAGGTTCAGCCAATCTCTAAAATAGTTTTTAAGATTTATTGCTAGTGAATTTTACTAACTTCAATACTGAAATCTTCTAAGAAGGATTACTTAACTTTTCTCAGAAGATTAGTGTTTGATACTGGTTTATAAAACTGACATATTTCCAATATCTTATAATAACTCATAAGATATAGACAAAATTAATTATAGCTCATAAAGCACCGTTCATCTACTGTAAACGCGTAGGAGATACCACTCCAAACATTTATAAACACTTTAAACCTCTCAGAAAGATGAATTTTGAGAATTATGAAGGATTCTCTGATTTATTTGCCAAACTGCTAACAGAGCTGTCTTTCTAATATTTCATAAGCTTATAAAAATGATAATTTAATATTAAAATCTTGAGAGGAAATATTTGACCAGTAATTTTGAGCATGTGCTAAAACACATCAGACACGTTAGAGCTAACATATATCTTGCTAGCTTACTTGGGACAGACGAGTCAAGGTCAAAGTTAAAACGCTGTAAATAAACCAAATAATGCATTACATTGTGGTTTAAAGAAAATAAATTAATAAAGAAAAAAAATCATCGTTGATAATTATAGATCTACATCTCTTCCATTAGCTTTTCCTCATTTTCTGTTTAGTTCTATCTCGATCTATTTGTCTTTCTACTTATCTATCTATCCATTTATCTACCTGTCTATTAGGGATGTGTTATTGAAAGAAATGTATCGATATTCTACTAATTAAAAGTATCGAAAGAAAAAAATTGGTACCGTACTAGTATCGATAACATTAAATACTGCTATCAAAATTCAATCTGGAAAAATGTGTTTTTATACAATAATAATAATAATAATAATAATAATAATAATAATAATAATAATAATTTCAACTTTTGTATCATAATATTATTTTCATTTTTATTTAAACACTGAAAATTATAGTGGTTTTTAATACCATAAAACAAATTTTAATTGATGCTTTTTCGCTATCCAACTTCTTAAATAACTTCTATAATTGACTTCTGGGAGGTACCATTTTTAACTACATTCGTCGTTTATATACTCTATCAAGATAGATTATTAACTACTGACATACACTAAAAGAATGGATGCCCTGTTCTGCTTCATCTGCTTAAACAACGCACATACATTTTTCTGCTTCGTTTGCTTAGGGCACCCTTAAATTGAGCGAGTTCATTGAAACTACAAAAGCTTATTTTGTTTAGTTTGTGATGACCATGCTCATTGATTAATAAAAGGGTATTAGACTGTTCGCCACTCACCCCGTCACCCATTCAGGGATCAGGATGTATTGATAAACAAAGATGAAAGAACAGCTATGAATTATGGTGAGCTAAAACAGATTGAATGTTGAGTTGCTTCTTGCTTGTCATAGAGAAAATGAGTTAGACTTGAGAAATAGTGTCATTTGTTCCTCCCCCACAGTCCACTCTAGTAAACATTTAATCCTAGCATGAGTGAAGATAACAAAAAAAGTATTTTCTTTCGATACCGATCCGATACCGAAGTGTGAGTACTAATATCAGTAAAAGTATAGAAAAAAAATTTTGGAAAAAAATATACCAGTACCGAAACGAGAATATCGATATTAGTAAAGTATAGATACTTTTTTCACATCCCTAGTATTAAGACGCGGTGCTAATAAATTTAAAACATGTAGCCATAAATGAACCACACACAAAGGTTTCAAAGATCAGAGCGACGGATAAAGTTCCGCATATCATTTTGAGAGTTTTCACTCTCCGCCACATGGGCACGATCGTTTATATAATATCGATCTCCATGGTGTCAGCGAGCAAGCGATTGGCCGCCGCCGCGTATTGGCGAAGACTCATGGTGTCTACTCAACTTGACCAATAGGATTACCAACTTTTCCCCTGATTTCCCCTAATCATTTCCTAAAATTCCCGACTAAAAATTATGTCACATCCTTCTAACTCACCCCTATTCCCCCCTCATTTTTCTATTAATCTTTTTTTATGAATAATAAGAAGCTTTAAAATTGAAATAAACTTTATTTAAATTTGTCTTAACATTGTTTACTAGGAATTATAAATTATATTACACAGCTACAAACAAACAAAAACTACAGTTTGAATAACATTATTATTTACCGATTTAATGATTATTATATTTCATATTTTGAGTAAAATAACATTTTCCCGAATACTTATTGTAATTTACCAAATTCTCGACTTATTCCCGTTTTTTCCCGATCATTTCAAACTCCCGGGTAATTCCCGTTTCCCCTGATTTTACCGGATGGTAGATACCCTGCCGGAAGATGGTGCCAACAATTGCGGATAATTTATGAATAGAACGTAGAATTTTAGAAGATTTCCTAAAAAAAATGAAATGTTTAAAAAAATAGAATATCAAGATTCATTATGATCTAGAGATTGAACATTTTCATGATTACAGTACTTAATCTATATGGAAAAACATATGGGTATGGCTTGATTCAGCACCAGTTGGAAATAGACGGAAGATATGAGCTTTGACCTGACACATCAGTGAACACGCAGGCTGGAGCATCATTCTCGTCAGGTATGGTTTGACCATGATGCGAAGGTCATGGCTTAGGATCTGAGCCGTCACTGAGGTATATAACCCCCCCCCTCCCCACACACACACACACACAAACAGTTCTTACAAACTATAATTGAGAAATTTGGTTGCTCAGTCATACATTAAAAAAACACACAGAGTCTGAACAAGTTCATTAAAAACTTATACACTTTGACTACTCAGGTTTATTATATTTTGAGAGCTGACTAACTCAAATGCACCACAATTTTATGGCCAATTCACCACTTGTGGCAGTTGGCGACAGGGCTCCCCAACCTGGACATAGGGAGTGAATTTCCACTAAGCTGCGCCATCCTCATTCTTGCCTCATTAAGGGAGATAGGCTGATAGACCGGATGGGTTGTAAGACGCGGGCATTGGGAAGATAGAAGAGGGAGAGAAATTCTGAATGAAGAGGACGGGTACAGTACGTCTTACATAGTAGCCTAGTTAGGGCGGTATCACGCTGTCATATTTATTTTATAAGGGAAAAATATATATTTTATAAATTATATTAAATGTAACTAAATCTAACAGTGGCTGAACGGTCTAGGCCATCACTTTCAAGTTGGACTTGCCTGCTGATGACAAGGAAACTAGGACTTGAATCCCGTTTGGGTATACTCAGAGCACTTTTTCTTAGTTGGTTTACCACTCTTCTTCCGCGCAAATGTGGGTAGACTACCTCTAAAATACTTCAGTCCTCATTCCTACCCCATTAAAATATATGTATACAACCTGAACAAGTACTAAGACGTGGTGTTAAAAAAAGTGTTGTTACATTACATCACACTTATTTCAAAGTTTGTACAATAGACTTAAGGCAAATGAATTAATAAATTTTTGATATAAGAACTTGGAGTTGAAGAGCTAGAATTCATATCCAAAATATATATGAATGGACCGATAATTTCTTACAAATTTGATACATTAATTAATAAGAAATACTGTAAATACTTTATAAATCATTTAAGTTTGGGGTCATATAAGAAAGTATTCTGTTCACAACATACAATAAAATTTCTAGCTGCTTGAAATGTTTCAAACGTTGCCATTTTCTTAATAAGCCTTATCGCAAGTACTATAGTTTAAATGTTTTATAAGAGATTTGAAAAATGTATTCTTAGAAAAAACTTTGATGGATCACCAAAGTTACATCATATTTCTTTGAAAAAATAACTTATATAAAATAAAATATATAACACTGTGATACCATCCTTAATGACCAAATAATTAATATTTGGATAATGCTCAGCCTCAGGCTAAGCGTAAGGAGTGTTAGCCACACGTTTATATGAACCTAAGTTTAAAGAGTGGTAGTTGACAGTTCTATATGAACCCGACTAAGTTTAAATAGTGATAGTGGACAGTTCTATATGAACCTGACTAAGTTTAAAGAGTGGTAGTGGATAGTTCTATATGAACCTGACTAAGTTTAAAGAGTGGTAGTGGACAGTTCTATATGAACCTGACTTTTAAAGAGTGGTATGTGGACAGTTCTATATGAACCTGACTAAGTTTAAAGAGTGATAGTGGACAGTTCTATATGAACCTGACTAAGTTTAAAGAGTGGTATTGGACAAGTCTATTTGAACCTGACTAAGTTTAAAGAGTGGTAGTGGACAGTTCTATATGAACCTGACTAAGCTTAAAGAGTGGTAATGGACAGTTCTATATGAACCCGGCTTAGTTTTAAGAGTGGTAGTGGACAGTTCTATATGAACCTGACTTAGTTTAAAGAGTGGTAATGGACAGTTCTATATGAACCCGGCTTAGTTTTAAGAGTGGTAGTGGACAGTTCTATATGAACCCGACTAAGTTTAAAGAGTGGTAGTGGACAGTTCTATATGAACCCGACTAAGTTTTAAGAGTGGTAGTGGACAGTTCTATATGAACCCGACTAAGTTTAAAGAGTGGTAGTGGACAGTTATATATGAACCTGACTAAGTTTAAAGAGTGGTAGTGGATAGTTCTATATGAACCTGACTAAGTTTAAAGAGTGGTAGTGGACAGTTCTATATGAACCCGACTAAGTTTAAAGAGTGGTAGTGGACAGTTCTATATGAGCCTGGATAAGTCATAGAGTGGTAGTGGACAGTTCTATATGAACCTGACTAAGTTTAAAGAGTGGTAGTGGATAGTTCTATATGAACCTGACTAAGTTTAAAGAGTGGTAGTGGACAGTTCTATATGAGCCTGGATAAGTCATAGAGTGGTAGTAGACAAGAATATATGAACTTGGCTAAGTTTAAATATATATCCTTTAATTGAAAAATGCCACCTGAACACGGGAATCAAGCCGGAGCCTTTGGCTTAATAAGCCAATCCTCTTGACACTGAGCTATCATGGAGTCGTCTCGTGCCCAGGGTCAATCTTCACTCATATATTAAGGCAAAGTCTGTGATGGACGTGCAGAAACGTCAGCTACATTAAAGTGATCAATTAAGATCACGAGTTAACAAATAATGAAGCCACCTTTAACTCAGAAGACAACCATACAAATGCACATATCATTATATACATTCAATAGATAGGCTATTATATGATATTTATTTAAGAAATATGATATTTATATGTGGATATAACCGTAACTAACAAGTACAGTAGCTAAATTAAATATTACCACCATAGCGAATCCTTTACCGTTTAAAATGGAGCGTTGATTTAGAAAATCTAACGATATCAAAATTATACTTATCTATATTTTTCTCAGTAGCATACGTCATAATTTTTTGGCATTGTTTACTGATAATTAATATATTTTTTAAACATACCGATAGTAAATTGACAGTAAAATTATCTCAGACTAGAATTTGTATTTCCCTCAATCAAAGACGATTAAGTAAAATAAAAGACTAAATGTTTTGTAACTGACTATTATAATGGCTGTATTAGGATCAAAGGCAAATATTTAAGGAAAGAAAAAAATAATTTTAGCTAACATTTTAATATTCTCAAAACAATACCATTTAAGTTTGAATTTTGTCTTTTACAAAGCATCTTACTACCCGCAGATGTACTAGCTACGCAAATGTTCTAGGGATGAATTTGGAATTTAGAGATAAAAAAACATGTTAGTGTAAAGGGGGACTAGAAAACCGTTTAAGGAAAACCACCCTCTATACATCCGACCAGGACTCGAACCCCGATATCTCCATAATCATCAGTTCAGTCTATTAAAATAGTTCCCCTTATACCACTCAATAACCAAAGCTGGTAAAATTGAAATAATTTACTATTTTAGCACAAAACTTGGCTTACTTAATCTTAATGCCGTGATTTTAAACTTATTAGCTAGTGGAATCCATTCACTCTCCTCGTCACTAATCAGGAGTTCTTACAATGGGCATCTGACATTGATATTCCCTCAAGGTCTCGTCTCCCGGACCACACACGGCCGGGTAGATCCTCTCAAGAAGCCAACATACGCTTTGAGAGCTCATTATTAGTTTTATGTGTTTATAAACATTGTGCTATGATCCATAGCAGAACCCATTAGAACATGTGCGCATTTCAACAGCATCTAAAACAAACCCCTTGAAATTTTTTCCCTAGCGCTACGCCCCTTAACGTACGTTCGGGCAACCTACAGCTTACAATAATCTATGAAAACAGGAGGGGGAAGGCAAATTTTAAGGACATGTAAAATAATTCTCTTAAAGGGAGGAAGGAAATTCTTCTTCTACTTCTTCTTAAGTCAACAACCAGAAGGTTGGTTTCCTGTGATTTATATCTATCCAGAGCTGGTCATTCACTCAGCCCTTTGACTGGTTAGTGCTGCATGCACCATCTGGTATAAATCCCATGTACTAGGGGAGTTCAGAAAGTATGGGGGTTCCCCATTGCCTCCCACACTAAATTTCTTTGATCGAGCCTGAAAAGACTTACTAATTTTATCGTAAAGGTATTTTCACACACATTCCAGGGTTATTTACATGCCACACGCGATATGGTACCGATGGCTATACTTCCTCACCGAAGGAAGCTGTGCTACGGATTTTCATCTCTAAAAAATACATTGACCTCGGCTGGGTTTGAATCCCTAAACAACGGGTCCTGAGGTGAGCACTTTCACTAAGGTTGACACTGCATTGAATTTAATGTTGAAATTCACCCTTCTGAGCTGTATACCGATTCCCAGCCGAGCATCCTGACACAGCCATAGCAGTATTAGAAGGAAATTTGGAAGCTACAAATACATATTTTTATAGGGAAACTTGAGAAATTTTACAATTTTAATGTTATTTAATCTGTCTAACAAAATTAAAATCTTCAAATACCACGAGGTAAAAGTATATTCAGTTAAATTTCTAGCTGCCTTCTTATGATAATTTAACAATGAATGTATAGTCCGAAACATTAGCTCAGTCGGTAGCGTGTATTTATGCTCAGCTAAAGGTCTTGGGTTCGATACATGGCATGACAGAACATTTATCAGAGATGAAACGTGGGTTTACCGTTTCACACTAATGAATCAGTAGTTGGGGAGATTCCATCTGATACAAATAACAATATATTTGCAGTTTTTCAGAAATGATCAAGATGGATATGCTTTTTAAGAAATTCAAACACTTCTAAAAAAATTGGGTAAAATGTCTTTGTGGTTTCAAATCTAAACTTCAACGGGTGACAAAAGCAGCCAAGATTTGAGTGATCTATACTAGATAGCTCTGGCACTAAAAATAGGGCCTTAGGTACCAGAGACCCTATTTTACATTATTTAGAGTATGTCTTTATCAGTTATTTGTTCAAGTGGTTGGAGAGATCCACCACAATCATAGGGACTGTAGTTCATTTCGTGTTTGTGCTTATAAATAATATTTACTTTTTTTAAACTGTTTTATATGGCTATGAAATTAGTTAATGTCTAGGCACCAGGGCTGAGTGTGTAGTGTTAAACGTACTATTCAAGGATAGTTTAGTTTGTACATGTGCTAGTGTAATTTGTGTGTTTAGAAAGTGCACGTTAAATTTATAATTAGAAAAATGTAAGCTTGAATTAGTCTGTTTAGTTTAAAATAGGGACCGTCATAGCTGCTAGAAAGCATACTGGCTTTAAATATATGAATATATTAATAATAAAATTCATAATAATAAAATAATAAAATGTAAGGCATCAGGCCAGCATTGAAGCTAATTTTTGGTAATGGAGAGGCCGAGGTTTGAATCATAGCCGGGTGTACTGGGGTTGGTTTTCCACATATGGTATACTACTGCTGTTTTCCTCTCCGCTTTCCAATTGGATGTGGGTGCATTTACCCTAAGCTACTCGCCCAGCCCCTACGCTTTAGAAGAAGTTATAAACCTTTGTGTTGAACGTACTAATTAAATAATAATAATACTTTTTTGGTAAGCAATGTATTATAATTGATGACACTTTCTGATGATTGGATGTGGATTAAACCATCTTCATTCGCTGCAGCTAGCATCCAAGTGGAGGGCTAACCCGGATGAAGCTGCATGGACCACAATGGCTCCTTGAATTTCATTGAGTCGTTCCATCTGGTACCCTCACTACCTCTCTTTAAAACTGTTCCAACACTGAGTAGTATTACATCAACAAACAAGGCTGCTCTTATTACACTCAAACACTGGGACGATTTTTACAGATTCTCAGGATGATTAAGTTACAAAAAATACTACTTAAAACAACATCGTCTGTAAGTTCAGAAAAATTCAAATTCAAGGAGTGTGACGAATGATCTGTTTTTCAGAAACATTTTAATTTCAATAAATATCTTTTAAAATGTGTTATTTAACTTTTAACGCATTTGTTGTTTGGAAAATATTACTATCATCAGATTTCGTGGAGTTGATCAAATAAGAAGCGTAAACAAAATTTATGAAAGTGTTTAGACAGATATTTGACATAAATTAATGCCAAATTAACGCAGGAAACAATTGTTTCGATTAATTACGGGACCGTGTGGTCTAACGTACTACTCTCATGTTAGACTAGATTGCGAAGTAGGTAAGATCGGGGATCGATCTCGATCAGGTGCACTAAGGGTGGTTTTCATAAATGGTATTCCACTCTCACTCCACGTGAATGCGTGTGCATTTCCTTTCGATTAAGCCTTATAATCCCTAACCCAATAGTGTAATTATTACAGTACATAAGCGTAAAACCCGAACGGATAGTAAGATGTGGTGCTAAAAAAAAAGTAAATAATATGAAGTGAAACCAAAACTGAAATTAGCTTAAAAAAATAAATTATGATGATAACGTAATGATTGTGTCACCAGTTGATCAAAAAATATGGCATGAAGCTATTAACCAATGAAATGGAAGGATGAAAAAACACAAAAAATGCTAATTGAGTAACTGTAAGCCAATACATGATAGTATAATGAAGGCGGACACCTTGTAAATTTGCGTGTGACAAGTTGGCTACAGTGCTTCTTCTGGCTTGTGACTTGACCGAGCGAAACTCACCGTCTGAAAGACATGTTTTTTGTTTATTATCTTTAGCAACATGTCTTACTTACCCGTTCGGGCTATATGGTTAAGTAATAGTTATTCTAATGGTTTTATGGATGAAGAAAGTTATATTTATAGAAAGTGTACCCGCATTTGCTTGGAGGGAAAGTTGAAACCTATTTTTGAAAAACTAAAATTAGTACACCCGACTAGGATTCGAACATCGATCTCCCCATCATCGGCAGTATAGTCTACTGTGAGACCATGTGGCCACCGAAGGGGGTAACATGTTGAATACATATCTAAATTACAATATATGATAAACTATGTCAATATAAAATATTGTACATGTATGAAAAAGTTTTTTGTATTTGGATGCAAGATTTAGACAAACCATTTTCGATCTTTATTTTGTTTTTCAAAATACAACTGTTTCTTCTGCTACTGCTGCATGTGATTCAACTATAACTATATGATCATATTCTTTAAATTGAAAAAAATTACACTTGTACACAGGAATCGAACACGGGATTTATGGCTTAGTACGCCAATGCTCTAACCCCTAAGCTATCCATGAATCATCCCGTGCCCAGGGCACGTCCATTACAGACTCTGTCCTAAATTATGAGTGAATAATAGCCCTGGACACGGGACGATTCCTTGATTCAGTGTTTAGAGCATTGGCGTACTAAGCCAAAAGTCCCGGTTTCGATTTCCGTGTCCAGGTGTTATTTGTCAATTTAAAGAATAAAATACCATGTATTGTTATAGATATAAAAAAAAATAATTAAAATGTTATCGTCTACTAGCCTCCGTTACCCCAAGGCAAAATACTCTTCATCCCTAATAACCATCATCAGATCTATAAGTGTTTAGTCTATGATTAAAAACACGTAAATAAAAGAGAAGTAGGGGGAAGTTAGGATAATCTCCACCCCTAAAATCAGAACCTAACAAATTCCTGGTTCAGTATCTCCCCCCACCCCTCCTCAGCAACCTCCAACCATTAAAACCCATTCACTTGATGTAAACAACGGGTGAACAAGTCTTCAGGAGAACCACCACAACCTCACATATCTCAGGTTATTTATTTTCTCTTCTCACTTTTTTACGGTCTTTTAAAAAACTGAACAGATCTTGAAGATGCAGCATTAAATGCATGAGTAAACTGTTAAAAAATATTTAAATACTTAAACTCGTTCGAAAGATTCTATTCATTAACAAACTATCTCGTTGAAAACAATACAAATATAAGTAATTTATATAAAACATCTTTATAATCTTTACATGATTAAAATAATTTTACTATATATACAATCTGGCCCGTCAACGCATTCATGAAACAATTATGACGTAATTGTAGCTCTCAAATGTAGCCTTTAGATTTTAGAAACGCAATTTCAAGATTTCTAAAATCTAAATCATCATCATTCACAGAGTTTCTCAAACTATAAACCATTTAGGAAAAAACACACTCAGTTCACCCAACCGGGATCGATCACCAATCTACTATTCTTCTGCAATCTAGTCCAACACGTGAGTAGCGCGTTAGACCACACGGTCACCGAAGCGGGTACCAGAATATTATTCACACAAATACTTTATATCTGTACAGTGTCCATTTTTCTGAGGAACACACCATTGAACTCAGCAGTTCTGCTCTATAAAAACAGTGTATATCTTGTTTAGCGCTTTCACGGCTTCAAAAGTGTGGTGCTTTTAACGTTTAATGTAGATTAATCAAATTACAGGCAGTTGTCAACGTTATAAACGTGGTGTTTTCAGCGTCCGTATAGAATGGGCCAAATAAGAGGGGTTCACCATGGTTTTTTTTTCTATTGCAAGGTCTCTTTTCAGTTTAAAAAGTTTGGGAGCTCCTGCTCTATATAATCTTCGATATATAAGCTTTCATTTAAAATGTAAATTTTAAGTAGGCTTGGTAGAACTGTGGGATTGGTTTTCTTAACTAAGGGACAGAAATATTGGTTTCTACTTTAAATATTTGTTTAAGTATAAAACTTAGTGGCACATCCTTGATGTAAGTATAGGCTTTCATTTTTAAATAAATGATTCGACATTATCGCACAAACTTTATCATAATGTGTATTATAAGTTCGAATTGAATTTTCAGTAGTAAGTTTTGAGTAAACTACTCTTAAGTATGTTTTCCTCATAAAAACAAACATATCATCTTGTTAATAAAAAGTAACAGTCTTAATATATAAATTTTAAAACTTGTTGTTAAAATAAATCTAAAAAATTCAAATTTTCAACAATAAAAATATACTTGTAAGCTATCCTAAAATTATTTTTCATTTGTAATTAAAAATGTATTCTTATTTATGAAGGAAAACTATTCACAATTTCCAAAACTAAATATTCAAGGTCTATTTCTAAACATTTCAAATTTTCTATCGTTTTTCTTAAGTAAACAACCCTTAAATTAATTTATTTTGGATAAATAAAGATACATTATTATTTATAATGTAAAATAGTTCCAAAATCGTAAAAGCTATTTTCAAAGATTTAAAATTTTACAAAAATCAGTCTTAGTTAACTACTGAAAAAATTACTTTTTTTAGAAAAATCAATTTAAATAACTATATAGGCCTATAATACAAACAACTTAACAAATACTAATTATGTACCATATCGCAATAACAATTTTTTTTAAATATTCAAATCAAAAAAACTACTCAGTAAACTACCTATAACTGAATTTCCCCCCAGAAAACAAGTGTCTATCCAGGTTTGTTTGTCATATTTATTTCAAATACTTCTCAGCTATACATTTCAAGCAAAATCGTTAAACCCATTTTCAAAATATTTCAATTTTTTAAAACTCACTCATTAGTAAAAGATCCTTTATCGAATTTTTATCTAAAACCAAGTATACCGTGTTATTTGTCATGTCGAACACTTCCAAAATACCCATTTGGAAGCAAATGGTTTGAAACATTTAATTTTTTTTAATCAATCATCAGTAAACCACCCAAAAACGAGTTTCTATCCCCCCAAAATATATACGCTGTTTTTTTGTCATGTCAAACACTTCCAAGATCCCTATTTGGAACCAAATTGGTAGAGCTATTTGTTAAATATTTAATATTTTTTTAAATTAATAATCAGTAAGCTACCCATAAATGAGTTTTTACCTAAAAAACAAGTAAACAATATTTTTTGGTATATCAAACTATTCCCAAATATGTATTTTAAACAAAATCGTTAGAGCTATTTTCGAAATGTTTTGTTTTTTAAAAATATTTGAGATTTTCAAAAATTTTGCATCAGTAAACTACCCTTCAACGAAGTTTTGAGCAAAAACAATTATACAGTACTATTTTTTAAGTCAAACATATCATAGATATGCATTTTCAACAAAATCGCTATAGCCATTTAAAAAAAAAATTGAACTAAAAAAATCATTCATCAGTAAGATACCCTTTATTGAAGGGCTAAAGTAAGAAAAAAAAATTAGTACGGCCATATACAATCTAACTATGAAGTTTGAACAAAATCCATCAAACTGTTTTGGATCTTTGGCCAGGGCCAGTTTGGCAGACAGACAGACATGGGGACAGACAAAACTATCAAATGAACTTTTCGGGGTTCTTGTTCACATACAACATAAAGATTCGTCATAATCTTGATATCTACTTTTTTCATAACACAATACTCTTTATTTATATGAAAAAGTAAAAATGATGAAAATTTGTCGTGTATAGTTCTAGGAAACAAGGTCAAAAGGAATCACATGTTAAAATGTCTAGAAATGCCTGGAAATGCCTGGATATGCCTAAAATTGCACTCTTGCCCTTAAATTGGTATGTGTACTTAATACATATAAGGATTTATACAAATTTATGTTTAATAGAAACCACAGACAAGGCATACACCAGACCCACAACCTCCTGGTTAAAATGGCTGCGCTCCGTGAGAAAGCTAAAGTCCTTCAACACGGGTATCGCTAGATGCCATCAAGGAGCATTAGGAAAAAAGCTAGTTTTAAACATGTTTTCATTAGAGAGATTATCCTAATATCTTTTTTGAATCAATCTGCCCGTTTCCACAAAGCTAGGCTCAGGTAGTGACCCAACCCCCCTCTTCAAATAATCCTTTCTCTCAAAGAGCTTACTCAGACTGCAAATTATGATTGCTATAGCCCCTTTATGAAGAACATGTTAAAAGTGATTTGCTTAACAAAGTGTTTTTATCAATGAACATTCACTAGCGAAACCCAGTGTTGATTGACTCAACCTGGATCAAGAAGCGCAGCGAAATTTTCTTAAGGCGTATACTTTATCTGTGATATTAACATATTTAGTCGTTCCAATGTGATAGTTTACTTAAACCAGAGTAGAGGTAGTTATGATATTGTGCCTCTTTGTTATGAGTCGTGTACAGTTTTAACAAAATTAGTTTGTGTTAGGTTTGTGTTTTTTTTTATTAATGCGTTTTTATGTTAGTGATCTGGCAATAAGTGTGTTTAAAATTTGAATCTGAAAAAATCTAATAAGAATGTTGTAAGGATGCGGGATAACGTCATATGCTATTATCCCCGTAATGTTTTGTATCTGGGGTAAATGATTTCATTCAAGCAGACAATATAATTTTCCAAACTGAACAAACGATGATCGTGATTTTTATTTTTTGTGATTTACTAAGAAACATTTATTTTTACATCAACAATTGGTTTTAAATACTCTCAAAGAGACAAAACTTAAGTGTTACTTCTTTTAATTAGGTAATTTTTTTTACATTTTCTTGGCCATAGAATATGAGTTATTAAAACATTAACGCAACAAAATGTACAATTGCTAAGATAGCTTTTGATATGTGGTGGAATATTTTGAAAAATTCTAATTGCGTACGGACATAACCTAGAATTTTGCCATAATACGATGATGATGTGTCAACTGTAAAATCGCTGTCACTGTCAATATAATACACATTTCACTATGTACAGGAACTACTAATTTAATAGAATTATTGAAATGCTCTTTGGGACTTTAATTATTGTGATGAGTTTCAAACTTTTAATTAGTTAGAAATAATAATTATTTACTATAAATGATTTAAGCTGAGCTAAATACTTCAAAATAAGTAATTTACTTATGTTTTGCTCTTTGAAGTTTACAGCATAGATGTGTTTTATTTACATACTCACAAGTGCACCTTAAGTGGAAAAAAGTTTAAAGTACTCTTAAATCTAGAAACAGTTTTTCAAAAGTTTAAACGATTATTTATGAGTATAAGTTATATTTCAATAGCGCTGTGAACACTCCAAACTATTTTAATTAGACTTTTTATTTGCTGCACCTTTATCACAATCATGTTATAAACCAGATGCCATCTTGCCTTGTAAGATTTTTCAGCCAAATTAAAAATAAAATAGAGAACTTGTTTTTTTTAATTCACCACCTCTTGATAACCATACAGTTTATCCGTCTACTTAAAATAATACGTTGGGGATGATAAAGGTATAAATTAAGATTAAATTTACCCACACTCGCATATAAGGATATTGGGAAACATTTAGTACATATGGTTGTTTTTTAATACTTGACTCCACCTTAATGGAAAAACAGACAAGACGAGACTGATGTATTTGCCCTCGTGCCCACCGATGTGGGTATAGTTTAGTTATTATGTGATAAAAATCACCCAAGAGCTATTTTAAATGAGCTATTACAAATATAGGCCTAAACGCAGTTATAAAGTTATAAATTAATGTTAAATTCTAATTAATGCTATCCATGAATCTTCCTGCATTGTATATTATAATAGAAAACAAATACTAAGGTGCGTTTAGTAAAATTTTATGTATTTTATTAAAATAAGTTTAAAAATAAGTCGTTTTTGGTGTATGCGGTCTTGAGTTACTTTTAAAAATATTGCACAAACAAATTTTTGTTGTGAAAATTGATGGAATCTTTGAAAAATACGTGTGGAAGCATTAAATAAACATTAAATTTTAATGTAGTATTTTCTCTATGTTGTTTGTAATTCACCAATTAATGATATTATCAGACAAGAGAGACAACCATGATTAGACTACTATAACACGGAGAGGCTGCAAGAATAGTGTAAATTTCTATGTAGCATTTTGCCATAGATATGAAGTTTTTATATGGCATTGACATAACATTACATTTTCTTATTATTAAAATAAAGTTTATGTTCGATGAGGAATTTTTTCATAAAATTTTTAAAAATTGTTTTTCATAGGTTTAATATATTACAAATGGTGAATCCATATGGCTATGGTGATCAAGTCAGTAAATGTGTTTTTCTAAATCTCCCGCGAGATACACATCCTTTTACTTTTATTTATTTTTAAAACGTTTATATATAACCCAATTCTTTGGCGAGTTTATCCAAATAAATGTTTTTCATGAAGCTTATAAAGTGTGATCGTACGATTGGAGCTGAGGTTGCAATATTCGAATAGACACCCTTCACAACGATTAATGTCCACTTGCACTATTACTACTTTGAGGTGAGGTCGGTGACGACGAAGTCACCCCTGTTGTCGGTGGACACAGCAGAGGGTAGTAATAGTAAGGGAAGGGCAGCGGCAAACTCGCGTGAGGGTACAGCAGGGGTGAGGATGGACAGCCCCCACCCGATTTACTTCTACCCAACACTGCACCGCCGAACCCCCCAAGAACGGGCTGATCGTCCCTCACCAACACCTTGACGGCGACTCTCTTAGCCGATGAAGAGCCTCCGGAAGGTATCACTGACGAGGACTGGTCCTGGAGTTGAAGCTGTTTCCGTTTCGTCTTGTACCGCCGGTTCTGGAACCAGATCTTCACCTGGGTCTCTGTGAGTTTAAGCGCATGCGCGAGGTCGGCGCGTTCCGGCCCGGAGAGGTACCTCTGCTGGTTGAAGCGCCGCTCCAGCTCATAGACCTGCGCGTGGGAGAACGCCGCCCTCGACCTTTTCTTGCGTTGCTGGTGTTGGTGATGGTGGTGTTGATGCGAGGGGAGGTATGAGGGGGCAGGTTTCTTCCCCATCGTGGCGTGAGGGGGCACATGACAAGGGGAGGAGGGCGCCGAGTACAGGAGACCGGACGAAGGAGATTCGCCCCGATATATGATGTTGTCTGAAGCAGCGCCATCTGTTGGAAACAAATAACAAATATTTTAGGGAATTTTAAATTAAAATTTGAAAGTAATCTAAAATCAATGATATGGTCGACTACACATACTTGATTTCTTTTTTATTTTAAAATAGAAATATTAATTAAAAGCTCATGAGATTTTTTTTCACAGAAACACTCCACTAAATATAATAAATAAAATAATATACACTGTTACAGAAACATTAAGAAAAGAACACATCTGTCCTTCAAAGAGTATAGCTATCTATCAATTTCATATTTCAAGTGCTCCATAAAAAAAAAATATAATTGTTTATAGCTCAGAAAGTATCGATTTTATAAAAATGTATTTCTGACTAAAATATCATAATTTTTAATAGTACCACAAGTCTAAAATGAAGTTATTTCAGACCCCAAATTGTTGCAGATAAAAATTATAAATTTCGATATCTCTAAATTACCCTTAAAGTCATTTTCATGGGAAAACGATAGTTTTAATTTTGTTTGTTATCTTAAACAATGCCTAGATATAAAATGTAATCACAATCGTTAGAGCGGATGTTGAGGAAATCGATTTTAACTCTTTTTGACCTTCAGTAAACTACCCTTAAATTTAGGGTTAGGTATCTAATTTCAGAAACTTAATATTTTAGAAAACGTTTTAAATGAATTTTTAAATAAAGAGCGTTATTGAGAAAAGAGAATAAGATTATAAAAATTTTATCGTAGTAAAAATTAAACAAATGGTATTAAATACATTGACATGTATTTTATACTATTTAATTCATCTTTATTACAATAAATTGTTTATACATTAGTTAAAGTCTTATTCTCTTACCTAGATACTTAGTTTTAGCATAATCGGTAAAATAGTTTCGGCTCTAGGCTGAGATATTGAATTACAAACAGAGATGGACAAACAAACAGATGGCATCGCAAAAACAATTTTTTCGGTGTCATTGATCAAATGCTTGAGTTTGATTGTTTTGACGATCACAATACTTATCTCTTCGTGGGGTCGAGATAAAGTAAAAACTATTCAAACTAAAAATAATTCAATTGATTAATTGGCAAACTATGGCAAAGTTTATAGTGGATATGTGAAGATGTCAGCAATTTATTAGCTATCAGAAATTCCCCATGGTGGTGCGTGGTCGGATTTTTGTGCTGCTGATTGTTCAAGTCAGTTATTGTAAACGAGTCAGTTATTGTAAACGGTTGCGCTTATACACAATAGATTGATCCAACATTAATTTTTGGCACAGAATATGTCCTGTTTTAAAATGTTTTTTCAACGTATTGAACTTTGACACTTAGACACAAGAAGTTGGACACAGGACAGACCTGAAGAGCTCAGTAATAGATATTTGGCACGTTGAACCAAATATCTTGAAATCGACTCTCGTGTCTAGGTATCCTAGATTTAAAAATGGTTTGTAAATAGCACGAGATTTATAACAAATGTTATTTTAAATGTATTGTACACTGTACAGGGGACTAATTTATTTATTAAAATGTACTGTTTCTTCTCTAATATCTATAGCTAGGTAGCAAGGTCCATGTTTATAAATTAAACGGGAGAGTAAATACTTCAAACGTATTTCTAGAATCAAATATGTCAAGGCTAATGTTTTAGACCACTCAACAACGAGGAACTCAATTTATCAAAACATTTTAAACTTTAATAAAATAGTGGGGGAAATCTCTAGGGTGTACACCTTAGAATATTTTTTTTCATCCACATTGGGACTGACTCAATATAAAATCGCGACTACCTATTCGGAGGGTCAAATAACAAAGAAATGTAAAAAGCGTAAACTTGACATCAGAATACGTTCTTGAGGTAGCTTTAATGTTTGTCATTATACATATTGTGAGCTTAAATTGTTATTAAACTGCGTGATTTCCAGTGCGAAGGAAATTCAAACTAAGGACCATGACTTTTTTTTTATCACCGCGTCTTATTACCTACCAGGCTATATACATATATGATATTTATTTTAATAGAGTAGGGAAGAGGAAGGAAGTAGTTTAGTGGTAATCTACCCGAATTTGCTTGAAATACTACGAAAATTTGTTGATAGTACAAAATTATACATATTTTAAACATTAATTTTATGTGCGGATAGGTTATCTTATTAACACACTCTCCATTTATCACTTTCAGTAGTACCAACGACGTCGTATGACATTTTATTTGGGGCATTTTAAAATGTCATCGGATGTAATTAGCAAAAATTTCTTTGGAAACTGTTTTCAATGAAGGCTACTATAACACACCAAGCGAAAGTAGGGCAAGCTCTTTTGTTGAACGTAAAAGAAAATTTAAAATAAATTCCCTTGTAGGAAAAAAAAAATCGTAGTTTTATAGAGCATTGATTAAGTCTTCTTTTAAAAAGTAGAACACTTTTTTAGCTTCATATATATGAATGAAGTTTCTATATGAAAGTAATAAATTTAAAAATAGACAATACGATGCCACGAAAAAAGACTTGTGTTTAAATTGCAATCGTACTTATGACAAGAATATGTCGGGATATTTCATTGAACATGATAAATTAATATAGTTAGCTAAATAGACTGCCATCAATTATTCTTTAGTAAAATAAACCAAAAGAGAAGAATAACTTTAAAAGCTTCAAGTGAGAAGTGACTTCGAGTTTTGAGGTAAAGGTTAGGAAGCTTTTAAGGATATTACTTAGAAAGAAAACGGTTTTATCGACAACGCCTTGGTATAGAAGGACGCTTCTAGTGGCGATCGTTCTGGTACCATGGCACCAGTTGGACCTTATTTTAGTTAATAGCTCTCTGAACTGCCTACACGTTTCATGAACAACTCTACAACACGTAGGAATAGAGGGTGGAGGAAGGGGGTGACCACGGAGGGGGTGTAGTTGCTTTATTAATGTCACACGTCACCGGAGCGGTAAACGTTGTATTGCGTGAGAAATAAAATGTACTAAAAGGGAGGAAGGGGTGTTGTTGTTTGGTGTCATTCTTTGCGCAACTCTGAACACCGTCTAATGGGGGTTAATTTGAGGGTTTGAAACTTCCGTCTCGTGTCCAACTAATAGCAACAGTTTTAGCCGCAAAGGTGTGGCACGTACAGCAAAGGCATGAGTCTCGTCTTGTCTGGTTTGATAGTGACTGGAATGTTGAGGTTAAAATCCAAGCCAGGTGCTTTGAAGGTGTTTTTTGTTCCTGATTTATGACACACTGTTCACGTAAATGTGGTTATACTTTCACTAAATTATACCTTCCTCCTTTCTACCCTATGAGTGCGGATATGTGGATAGCTCAGTTAGGCAGTAAGACTTGGATCCCAGGCAATTAAACTAAAATTGTCGTATTGGTTATATAAAATATGTGCTCGTTATGCGTAAACTAACAATCACTATGATAAGAAATTAATAACCATTGAGCCTTATACTCTTATTGACATGTAATTGTCGTTGATCTAATTGCAGCGAATTACAACTTATTGTTTTCGGGTTATTTTCAACATGAAAACATCTTCAATTCATCAACAAAAGCTAATGGACTGGTCGACAAAGGACAACATCGAGTTGCATTTACTGCACCACGATCGCCTCATTTTGTAGGGCTTTAGGAAGCGGAAGTTGAGTCATTTAAATCATATCTCAAACGCTTAGTGGGAACATCTTCGTTAACATAGGAAGAAATGTACACTTGTCTAACATTGATAGAGATTTTAAGTTCCATGTCTTCTGATCCCAATGACTTGTTCTCCCCTAATAATGGGACATTTCCTAATAGGATATTTACTCAAAACCACGTTAGAAACAGATCTACGAATAGTGAGCGTGAATAGTCTATCTAGAAGGCAGCGAGTGCAACAGATGATGCAGCACTTCTGGGCCCGCGCGCTGGTTCAGGGAATATCTCACCCAGTTCTAGCAACGTGCCAAATGGTCAAAGAAGTGACCTAACCTGAAGGCAGACAACATGCCCCCCCTCCCCCCNCCAAATGGTCAAAGAAGTGACCTAACCTGAAGGCAGACAACATGCCCCCCCTCCCCCCTCCCCTAAAATGGAATATAACTCGCGTCATTGAATCTCATCCGGGAAGTGACGAGTTGGTGCGAGTTGCCACTATCAGAACATCATAGGGAGTGAATCAAATAGCCGAAGCTATTATTATACTTTTTAGTGAGAAATTCTCCATCTAGATGTCATATTCTGTAAATTGAAAAATGACACCTGGACACGGGAATCGAGACCCGGGATCTTTGGCTTAGTACGCCAATACTCTAACCACTGAGCTATCCAGGAATCTCTGCCTTAAAATATGAGTGAAGAATGACCCTGGGTACGGGACGATTCCTGGATAGCTCAGTATTTAGAATATTGACGTACTAAGCAAAAGGTCCCGGGTTCGATTCCCGTGTCCAGGTGTCATTTTTCAATTTTCGGAATATGATATCTAGGGAGTGTTAAAGAGAGCCGCTGGAAGACTGCGTCTACCCCCAATGGAATCTCACATAGGCTACATTAAGTATAATAAAACATATTGACCTAGAACATTCTTACGGTACCTTTTCGCAACTACTAGTTGATTTTGTGTGTCAAGAGTTATTTTATCTACAAATATTAATCATTGTATTTTATATGCTTACTACTTTTATTGATATATTTATCATGTCTGATGATCGTATTTATTGTATCAAACATTTTGTGAATAACTATTTAAAGTATTTCCTTTCAATATATATGGTATGTTGCGTCCTATATGATAAGAAGTTTTCACTATCGCCGCTAGAAATGGGAGCAGCTACGTCGGCACTGTAAAAGGAGACGGGACTTTTAGTCGAGCGATGGACCGGACTGGTCAATGATTGTGTGTGTCGTGAAGTAAAGCAAAACAGAAGTGTATATAGTTCACTAAATAAATCATCAAAAACATAATCTGTAAGAATTAAAAATACGTATTATACAACATTGTAAGATGTTGACTTAAACTGAATGAACCAATTATCTTAATATAAAAAGATGGGGTGGTTTCTTTGTGTTTTCCAGACAGCTTGAGTTGGAAAGATGAAACTTAGCAGATAAGTTATTTTAAGATAAGGGATCAGAGTATCTGTGAAATTTTTGAAATGGAGGGTGAAGGTCATTTGGTGTGGAAATATTAGACTTGGAAGGGAGGTTCTTTTTAGTCTACAAGCAAGAGATTTTGTTTTGTATTTTTCGAAATTCAATTCCTAAGGGGGTGAATTTGGGAGGGGGTGGCTTTTCTGGATATTCCAAACTGTTTGATCTGGAAAAAATAAACTTTGCAGGAAAGGTATTTTTATGTCAGGGTCAGAGTTTTTTTGGGAATTTTTGTAAATTCAATCTCAAAGGGAGTGAAATGGGGAGGGGATGGTTTCTTCATATTTTTCAAACCACTTAGATAGCTGGATAGATGAAACATGGCAGGGATATTTGTTTTAGGTAACGGGTGAAATATATATATATATATTTAATTCTTTTTAATTATACCCCTAAGTGGGGGAAGGGAGGGAGATTTTGTTCATTTCTTACAAATTTCTTGAGCTGTAAAGATGAAACTTGGCAGACAGGTTCTGTTTAGGTATCAATTCAGAAATATTTTGGGGTTTTTCTAAATTCAACCCCTAAGAGGGTGTAACGGGAAGAGAATGGTTTCTGAATAGTTTCAATATGTTAAAATACACGAATCCTTTATGAAGCATATTAGCTAGTAACTAAATAAAAGCAGATTCTCCACGCTCTTACCCATGGACAGATCTCAATACTTTAATTTATTCCCTGCCTACCTCAACCATGCGAGTATTAAGGACATGTTTAAGCCACGTGAGTGTTCTAATGTAGTCAAGAGCGGTGTATTCACGCTCTTAGCCACGGCAGAACCACAACTATTTCATTCATTTCCTGCCTCCCTCAACCATGTGAGTATTAAGCACATGTGTAAGATCGGTGTACAACATGTGAGTGTTCTAATGTTGTCGGAGACTATGTAATGCATGTTAAGACGTGTGTTTAATATCCTCATTCGTCTTCTAGAGCGAAGAGCTCTCCGTCCCCCCGTCACACGATCTGCTCCCATTACACACACACACACACACACACACACACACACACACACACACTAGCTCTCTCTCTCTCTCACCCAATAGAGTCGATCATCACTCTGTCTCTCCCCCACTCACTAATTCACTTACTGGACTCGAGTGGTTCGAGTGCTTGTACAGCTGTCCTCATAAGTAACTGCAAATAACACACTTCACATGGTTTTAGGCCCGTCTGCGTGCCCGCCACCCTTTACTGACACTTTTACATAAACCCATCCATTGAACGTTTTGACGTGGGCTCTTGTAGTAATGGAGTGAATATTCTTAGCATTCGCTCACTTGACAATTCCAAGCACTCGAGGTTTTTTTTTTACCACCAGGGGTTTGTAATCTTCTCGCAAGTCTGGGTCTGATTTGTGTGGTAGGGGTTTTAACTGATTAATTTCCCCCTTAATTACATAGTAGCCCGAAGCTACTTGACCGAATGTAGTGAGGTTTGGAATTCAATATGTATTTTGGCTCCACGATTGCTCCCCAATAAGTAGAAAAATTTTAACGAAATTTGACAGGGACAATCTTTGAACTTAGACCGAACGACATATGCATATGGTTTGGTAATATGGCTATCTGTTTCAAGATGGTGGATATTCAACTAACCTAACCTAACATATTATAACCTAATGGGCAACTAATTGTTTGTTTTAATTTTTTACAATTATAACATTTAAAGAAAATTTAACCTGACGTCCAGTCTTTCCAGTGCCCAGTTCGCAAGCACCCAGTTGGCGGCACCCAGTTGTCCGGATCTAACGTGGCGCTGCTTGATTCCAGATTAAGTAGAACCTATTTAAAACTGTAGCTGTGACTTGGGCTCACTCATTAGAGCACTACCTGATCAGGTGTCAAATAGACTGCATTCCCATGTGAGGTATGTGGAGCAGAGCCTATTTATGATTGGTCAAATGGGGACAAAGAAGGATGAAAAAATCACAGATATAGGGCTAGTTTGGTGCTATACTAAATACATGACAACACTTACACAGACAAGAATGGAATGGGTCAGTTTCATAATCAGACTTAGGGCCAGTTTCATAGTCAGATTCAGTACGCCTCAACTGCGGCTATACACTAAATACAGCCCGACACCTACCTAGAACAGAATGGAATGGGCCAGTTTCGCATATGAAACTGACCCATTCCATTCAATTTCAGGTAGTTGACGTCTTGTATTTAGTATAGCGCCGCACTTGAAGCGTACTAAATCTGACTATGAAACTCGCCCTTAGTATGTACACCTCAAGTGTGGTGCTCTACTATACACAGGTCAACATCTACCTAGACCAGAAAGGAATAGGCCAATTTTATACAGGAAACAGGCCCATTCCAATCGAGTTTGGGTAGGTGTCATCTTGCATTTAGCAAAGCACTGCACTTTAGACGTACTAATTCTTAATATGAAACTGACCTTACTGTCCTAATAAGTTTTGCTTACCCTGGCAACAATTCATGAAATGTTATGCCACGTCACTATATTTTACTGTAAAAACTTTAACTGTACCAACCAAAATGTTTTATAAACTTAAAACTTAATTTTCATGTACTCTACACATTTATCAAGTTTAATTTTGAATTTAACTCATAGCAAGCAACAAAATGACAGAAACTGAACTGATTTTTCTTGGTCTACGCAGATATATTAAGTAAGATACGTGGTGTGTGTAAGACCCATTAGAATATAAATCAACTAGACGTAGCTATTTATAGTACCAAAATCAAAGACAAATTATGTAAATTAAAAATAAAATATATATTTTAAATTTTCTTTAATAGATACTTAATAAAATAAAAAATATTTCTGTAGAAAGAAAAAACTTTTGTCAAACAAACCTATGTAGAACAAAAACAAAAAACGTTAATATTATTTAGGCTCACACATTCATCAAATTTTATTTTGAGTTTGGGTCACTGCAAGTGGCCAAAATTACAGCAATTCGGTTATTTTGTGTTGGTCCACGCAGGGGAAATATTTTCTGATAAAACACATAGGCTCTGCACAGAGAATCTGATCAAAACTGTGGATGAGTGTAAAACGTTATGTGCCCCAACTAATACCAATTCCTTGCGTTAGTTGAAATCTGTTCGAGATGCAGAAGGCAAAGGAGTAAAAAAAAGAGGGTGGTGACTACTGTAGGAACTAGAAGGTCACGGTACAATGCCGTGGGGTGGACTCCCACGATAACTTATAGTAGGACCTCCTGAAACAGAAAAATGTATTTCGCTTTGCAATATGTCTGTCTGTATCTCGGACTAGAGCCGAAATCATTTTACCGATATAGGTAATAATTGGTGAATAGGGTTTTAGTAAGATTCCTCCGAGGAGGTTTTGAAATTATAGTTATAGTCATAAAACTAAAGATAGTTTACTGAAAGGCAAAAAAGAAACACAATTGATACTCTCAAAATCCACTATAAGGATTTTTATTAAATTGTGTAGCCTATTTATAGAGTGTAATTTAACATTACAAACTTAAATGGCGATTTTCATTTTCCATTAAAATGACTTTGAGTGTACTATAATTACGCAGACATTTTCAATTTTGATCATATCTTCACAACTATTATAGATATGAAATAGCTTATTATTGTAAATATTTTGCACTATTAAATATAAAATTCTTTTTTTAATAAAATGTTATAAAACAAATAGTTTATGAATTATGAACAAATAAGTACATTTTTATGGAATACTCAGATATATTAAATTGAGTGTTATGTGCTTTGGTAAACAGAAATACTCCTCATTTCTCAATGTTTCCGTAACAGTGTATATTATTAAATTTATGCTCTTTGATTAAGTGTTTTTAGAACAGTATATAATAACTCGTTTCACAAATCTTATGAATTTTTAATAAATGTCTCTATTTTAAGATAAAATAGAGAGAAAGTTTGTGTGGTGCCCCATACCATTTATTTATTGTAATATTAAACAGTGCCTAGATACATTTAATAAAAAAATCGTTAGAGCAGATTTTTAGTAAATCGATTCTTTATCTTTTTATTTTTCACTAAACTACACTTATATTTAGGGTTAGATAGTTTTTTTTAGCACCGCGTCTTACTAGCCGTTTGGGTTATACGCTTAAGTACTAATTACACTAATGGATTAGGAATTGGTAAGGATGAATTTAGAGGAAGTAAACCCGCATTTGCGTGGAGGGAGAGTGGAAAACAATTTAGGAAAAACCACCCCCAGTTCACCCGACCGAGATTCGAACCTCGATCTCCCCGTCCTCGGTGTACTGGCTCAACACGACTGGCGCGTTAGCCAACTACGCCACCGAGGCGGGTGTTAGATAGTTAATTCTAAAAAATCCTCAGGGGAATCTTTTTAAAAACATCTAGCTATCAAGTTTCAGCCCAACTGGTAAAATGATTTCTGTTCTAGTCTAAGACACATGTAGAGAGACATCACGAAAACATTTTGCTCTGGGTTTTTTTTAAGGTCACAATACGTCTCTCTCCGAGGGGTTGAGAGAAAGTAAAAATACAGTTTGAGATTTTATGTAATTTACTATATAATTATTGATAAACGAGTAACAAGCAGACTACCATATTTAAATTTTATCAAGGAAAAAATTGCATCCTTGACATGGTCATCGAACCCAGACCCTTTGACCACCAATATTCTACCATTGAGCCATCTTGATTCATCTTGGATCCAGAGTTCCCTCTCATTAATTGTTGTACTGAGTCTAATTGTGTTAACTTGTGAGATTACAGGCCACTCAGAGCTAAATCTCAGTCACAGTTATCGGAAACTCATAACTATTTTTAATGCTGCCAAGTAATTCATATTTTAATTGGGACCCGCTTTGGTAGCCACATGGTCTAAGCAGTGGTATTCACCCTTTTTTGATCGCGTATTACCCAAAATATTTTTTCTAACTTTGTACCCCCACTGGTTTTTACAATATACCCAGTAAGTATGGACTATCAGGGAACTAATAAATGCATAATATAATGATTTTGCGGATTTATTGTTCTGTTTGTTTCAATAAAATTTTATATGACATTTAAAACAACATGAATATTATTAAAATACATAAAGCACCAATATTTATTACAAATAGCCATTCAGTGCCATTCCTGGTCTTGTTTTCTCGAAGATAGTAGATCAATCCGGGGACGAGAGTTAGTGAGTGCAAGGATGAGGCCTGGTCTTGTTTTCTCGAAGATAGTAGATCAATCCGGGGACGAGAGTTAGTGAATGCAAGGATGAGGCCTGGTCTAGTTTTCTTGAAGATAGTAGATCAATCCGGGGACGAGAGTTAGTGAATGCAAGGATGAGGCCTGGTCTAGTTTTCTCGAAGATAGTAGATCAATCCAGGGACGAGAGTTAGTGGGTTTTTATTTATGTCATTGCAGAAAGCCTTATTCACACAAATAAGTAGATGGAAATGGAAGAAGCTTTGATCTCATGGCGAGCTGCTGTTCATAAATCGCAAATTTACATAATCTTGAATGGTGCTTTTAGAAAGATATCAGCAGAAATTTCAGTTAAATCTCCTTTAAATTTGATGGAAAGTTCAGATGAAGTGAATGTTGTGGTATCAAAAGGATTTGCTATCCAATCATGTGTTTTGTCCTCTTTCTCAATATGTGAAATGTATTTCAGAAATGCACAGAGCATAATAGCATTCGGTTGGGTTTGTACACAAATTAAAAATATGTTGGCATACCCCTTGGGGTAGCTTCGCGTACTCCAAGGGGTAAGCGTGCCACAGGTTGAATACCACTTGACTCTAAGGCACTTCTCTCTCAATAGAATATACTACCTATGATGGGAAAATCGAGGTTCAAATCTCAGTAGGATCTATTGAAGGTGGGTTTTCCAAAATGGTTTTCCAAGAAAATTCGGATACACTTCCTCTAAATATAGCCTTCCTCATCTCTATAAGAATTAGCATAATTAATACATGAGCGTAGGCCTATAACCCGAACGGATAGTAATACGCGGTTAGTTCATATGTATCCCAATCTGGTACGTGATGATTACCCCCAGTCTGTGATACTTATAAATTAATATCATACTTAAATTTTCCATTTCAAGCACATAATCATAAAAAAAATCACAATTAAAAAAGCGTGAAGTCATTATTATTTTATATTTCTTAATAATAAATTGATGTTTAAAAGACATTGCATTTCAAACGGTTATTCTTTATCGCTAAGCCTTATCAAAGTGAATAATATAATAGATAATTATGCTGTCAATTTAATAACATATAATTTAATCTACTCACTAGAGTGAAATACAAAAGAAAGATAATTTATTAAGGAACAATAGACACAGATTATTACTGTTGTATACCGCATTCACTTTACGCTTACTTAAAGAATTGTTCATATGCTGTTATAACCAAGAGATACATTCCTGACTGGTATTATTATTGATGGTTATACCGTCTAAGGCGTTGGGATCATGATGGATTGGGTTGTCGGTAACAGGAGGGGAAGGTTCGTATCTCAGATCTGGGTACTGGAGTAAAGGGCCACGTTTGATATATCACTCACCTAAAAACAAAAACAATTTCATCGAATCTAATGTATGATACATTAGATACAATCAGTATAGTTCTAAATAAATGGTATACCACTAATGCCCAAGATTTCTCATGTTGTGTATTATAGCTTGGAATAAAATTTTCAAATATAAATTCTCAGTAAACTACTCTTAAATAAGTTTTCCTCGTAGTTAACATCTTGTAAATAATTACTATAAACACTATATAAATGTTAAACCAAATTTTTTAAGTAACTTTAACAAACTTCAAATTATCAAATGTAAGTTATTTGTAAAGCACCCTAACATTATTTTTAATTTGTAAAAATATATTCTTATTTATAAAGAAAATCTATTCTCAGATACACATTTTGATCTCAATCTTAAAGGCCAATATCTAAATATTTAAATTTTCTATAATTTGTCTTTAGTAAACTATCCTTGAATTAATTTATTTAGGATGAACAAAGATATATTATTATTAATCTTCCAAAATAGTTCTTCGATGCCAATTTTAACAAAATAGTTAGATCTATTTTCAATTATAAAATTTAAATATTACAAACATTATCTATTTTTAAACTAATATAAAATCAGTTTTATTTAGAAAACTAATAAATATAATTATATATAGAATGTAAAAACCCTAACAGATATTGATTTCGAACCAAATCATTCAAGCCATTTTTTAAAATATTCCATTTCTTTATAACCCAGTAATCAGAAAAACTACTCTTAAATGAATATTCCTCATGTCAAACACTCTACAGAAACACATTTGAAACAAAATCGTGAAACTCATTTTCAAATGTTTCGAATATCTCGAAAATCGTTCATCAATAAACTACCCTTTAACGAATATTTACCAATAATACAATTATACGGTGTTATCTATCAGGTAAAACACTCCAAAGATATCCATTTTAAAAAAATCGTTAGCATCTAATAATCGTTGTCATTATAGACAAAATTAAAATAAATCATTCATCAGGAAACTACCCTTAATTTGCGGGATAGGGACAAAATAAAAAAAAGGTCCCAAGGTCATGCATGAAATGAAATTAGAACCAAATCCATCAAACCTTTTTAAATATGTGGCCAAAGATAGATATAATTTTAAAACTAATTTGTTTTGTGTTCGAACACACATAAAACATAAATATTCATCATAATCTCGAGGTCGGACATTTTCAAGATTACAATAATTTATCTTCATACAAACAAGTAAAATGAGAGAGAAGGAAGTGCGTTATTTTTATTTAACCTAATTTACATTTTGTAAGAGAAATTTTAACATAAAGCCCATTAGAAATGAGACACCTATAAATTAAACATAAAGTTTTTACCCTTACACGTTAGGTATTTACACAACACCTTTCTATGACTTTGCGAAATAAAAGGTTCAGACAATGAAAACAATGAAAAGCAAGGATCGATAAAATACATTAATAACATAATATACGATGTATTTTGTACGAATTTAGATAGTTGGCTGTTATAATTCGATTCTAGTTAGGTTTTTTTTAGCACCGCGTCTTACTACCTGTTCAGGTTATACGCCTGTGTACTAATTACATTAATGGGTTGAGGATTAGGAAGGCATTTACGTGGAGAGATAGAACGAGATAGAGAGAGGGAAAACCTTCAGGAAATACCACCCTCAGTGCACCCGATAAGAATCAAATCCCAATCACCCCATCTTACGCAGTCTAATCCAACACGAGATTAGCGCGTTAGACCAAGCGGCCACCGAAACAGGTTCTCGTTGGTTATTATTTTGATTGAATGCCTTCGGCTCCACATCAAACATATTACTTGCATAATCGGGTTCCATTTCCACAAGTGTAATTACATTAAAATATGGAAGACTTATTTTAATTACCTTCTGTTTTTATAAGAAAGAAAATTCCAATATGAAGATACGTCTTCCTATCTGGTTAGCCGAAAAGATTTGATTTATGTTTTTAACATTTTGAATTTACAAGATCAATAATTTAATATTTTGAGGTGAGATTCTAAATTGTGTATGAAAACGTCAAATGCCATATTTATAATTCTAAATTCACACATATTCAAGTAAACGTATGTTTTTTCCTCCCTTTATGTTCTCATCAATTTTAATAAAACAAATGATGTATTTCGAAAGGACGTCAAACCATACCAAAACCAATGTAGTGTGCATCTGTCTCTAGAAATGAAGTGTATTATTAGTGTTTGTTTACATACTCAAGTGTGATCAACATGTCAGTCAAATGGGCACCCACACACCTAGACCTAGTGGAACAGGATGCCAAGATTCTGGCATGTGAGGACGATTCATGCAACACACTTGATAAATATATTTTAAAATTAAGGGCTTTGTTAGATTTTCATCAATTATATGATTTTGTTCTTACTACTAAAGTATTTATCTACTTAATCTAAAAAACATGATTGGAAAGATGAAAGTTAAGCAAATATTTAAATGTTTCATTGATGAGATAACTTTTAACTATTTTGGGGTTAAATTATTTACTTATTTTTATTAATTAAGGTATTTAGCGTGTACTTTCTGAACCGATTGATTATATTCGCACACGGGAATTTCTATGAGCGAGAGCGAAAGGGCCTACCAAAGTTATTTTCACATAAATTCCAGGATTATTTTACATACAGTAATTGACATTGGACCGATAGATTTACTTCCCCTTCGAAGGAAATTGTGCTACGGATTTTTATCACTCAAGAAAAATCCTTTGACCCCAGCTGGGTTGTAACCCACGAACATCGGGTCTTGAGGCAAGTCCTTTACCCCAAAACTACCGAGGTCGATTTTTGGGATATAATATCGCCCTTATTGTATTCATGTAGAAATATGGATTAGCCCACTAAGTGATTAAATAAATAAGCATTCAACACCTAAATTTTCTGAGAGTAATTTTGGAGATACGAAAATGAAATTGAAAAAAATAAAAATGATAACTTATGTCACGGAAGTAGACTTATATATAAGTACTAAGTATCTTCTAAAGCACCCACGTAAACCTAATATAATCTCTCAATTCTTACTTGCTCATTAAAATAATTCTTGAGTAGACAATACCTTGACAAATTAAAGAAACACTTAAATTATTGGATAAACACACCTTCAAAATTAAATCTTGAAACCAAACTGAAAACAAAAATATTGATATAATGTTTTAACAGTTTGGTTTCAAATAGATAAAAATTAATTTAAAAACTAGCATCATTGCTTAGCCTTTTTAAAATGAGTTATTTTGGATTCTTTGGTGAAGAAGGACTTGGAGCTTATTATTATTTACCCGATAAAATGTCTAGGAACTTTCTATATAAAGTACAATTCATAAACTTAGTTAAAATTTACCTCAAAGTAATTTATTTTACAAAATTCAAATTCTCAAAATTTAAAAAAAAATTAAATAATCGAAAATTATTTAATTTAACTATAGCAATTTGAAATGTTTATTTAATTTGATAGCCGGCCTCATGTTGTAGTGGTCAGTGCACTTGGCTACTAGCCTAGGGATCTCGGGTTCAATTCCCGGCTTGTACCCAGCGTATTTTTACTGAAAGGGGTATTACCCCCAGGGTCAGCAGAGTTTGATTGATTAATCTTAAGTTAGTTTTAAGAGTTTCCACGGGTCCCACATCCTAATATTCACTAACATCATCATCTCATATCACCGGGACAAGGAAAGGGTCTCCATTAGTACATAGTAGTACATTCAGGCGTTCCCTGGGCAACAGTAGATTAGTAGGCTCACTTGCTTATCTCTCCACTAATGGGATACGAATGATGTAGCCCAGACGCGCAATATAATATATTATTTCATTTGATGAAAAATTCAAATTAAAGTTATCCATAAATTTACTAATAAAATATTATTTATATATTAATATAGGGGAGTTTTGACTTTAGATTTTACAAATGTCAAGAATAAATCTAAAACTATAGAGAGATGAAATTTGCTGTTGATAAAATAGAAAATTTTCAAAATTAAGAGGTTTTGACTTCCAAAATTTTAATAATACACTAAAATTAATTCTTTACTGATAAATTTTATTGTGTACAGATGTGGTTGAAATTAAAATAACTTTCAAGAATTTTCCCCAAAATCAATGATTTGTCCACTGTGATAATGGATATGTTGAAAATTCTGTAAAACATTTGATGTAACATTAAAACAATATTGATGTTGATACCATTATACAATTTTGTATAAAATATATTTTCAAAACAGGTTCAATCCTCCAAAAGAGAAGTTTACACATATTAAGCTACTATATTTTCATCTTGGTGCTCTCAACAAAATAATATAAGCTATTAATAATGTTTGGTTTGGAGAATGTTTTAAAGAAAAATATCTATCTCGTTTGGGAGTTTAAAAAATAGTTTGTGACCCATTAAAGAAAAATATATGTATATTTAACTAAAACTTCAAATGTTATAAGCTATCGGGTCTGTATGCACACTTTATCCTTTAGTAGAGAGATCCAGACCCCCTTAGCTTTGATTTAGGATATATTCAGAGCCAATTTTTATAGTTTAAAATAAAATTAAAAGATTTGTTGGAAAAAATATTCATTCTAATTGGAGTAAAATATTTAAGGAGTAAGATCAAACAAAATACGGTGTTTAAGCATTTCATGAATTATTAAAATATTAATTTTTGACAAAAATATATTTTGTTCGTTTTAAACGGTTATTTTCTTCTTTTAATCTAGAGGGAGTTCTTTGGTTGGTGATTGTCCCCTTCCTATTCCTCTTTCTCCGGAGCAGTTAAAGTTACTCCCCGCATATTTTAGTACATGGACTAATGTCAGGATCCATTAGTCTGTGTTCCCGGTAAAGGAAAGGTCAGGGTTCAAGTTTCAGCCCGGTGTATGCAAAGTGTTTTTTTTCTTCAAAAGGTCTACCATTCTCTCCGTGAAAATGTGGATACACTTACTATAAATTCCTAAATTATTTATTCCTACTACACTAGTATATTTAAAATACAATATGCTGGTTGGGTAGCAAGACACAGTGTAAAAATTGTTACTGATGTGTGAAGCTATCACCAAAATGAGATATAATGGAAGATATATTTCTTCCCATAATTTAGAGATAATTTTGGAAAAAAGGTGCCCGCATCAGTTTTGATCAATATTTTATTATCTCCGTTGCTAACATGGTAGAGATTATGTAGCATACTCTCTACTAACATTATGATAATTGGTAAATGTATTTTATAATTAGTTCATTAAAGTATTTGAGGGTGCAGTTATCTTACTCCAGGGTCAAGATCAACTAAACGTTCACTTAACTTTCACGTAAGGTTACGTAACGTAAAGGTTCACCTGTTTTTAAATAGAAGCCTTCACGATACAGTTAACTTAAGTTTCACCTAGTAGTAAGACGTGGTGCTATGTATTAAATTTTAAGTAACTTTCACGTAACGCAACGTAACGAAACATGACATAAAGGTTAACCTGTTTTTAAATGGAAGCCATCACGATGCAGTTAACTTAACCTTCACTTAACTTAAGAGTTGTCCAAGGGAGTACTTTGACGTTAAGTGATCGTTATGTGAAGGGTATCACGTGTTATAGCTAGCCAATCATGTAGCGAGGGACGTCAACAGGGCTATTTAGAACTTCACTTGTTTGTTTATGGTATGCGGACGACATCTTCAGTATAGTTTTTCCACGTCTCATGAACTCCAAAATGTCACAGCTTCTTGCTTATTTAGTAAAGGTATTTAACGTGCACTTGCTGAACTGATTATGTCAGCACACGATAATTTCTATGAGTAGGAACGAAAAGACCTACCAACTTTGCTGGAAAATATATTTCCACATACCTTCCGGGAATATTTTACACGCCACAATTATTGACATGTGACTGACAGCTTTACTTCCCCGCTGAAGTAAGTTTTGCCACGGATGTTTATCGTTCAAGAAAAATCCATCCATCACAACTGGTTTTGAACCCAGGAACAACGGATCCTGAGGCGAGTACTTTACCCCAAGATCACCAAGGTCGACAACCCCTTGTTACACTTTATTCTGTAAATCCAGTAAGCTTCTATTGCAAGTACTTGCAGCCTAATCCCCCTGAAATGATTGGATTCCATTTTAGTGAACAATTTGTTCTCAGACGGTCCAAATTCATCGTCTGTGTATTTCTCGAGTTGTTACGTTAAGGTCCTTGGCCTTGTTGAGTGCAAGTCTAAAACAAATTTTTTGGGACGGTGGGCGGGAGGGTGAAAGGCGTGGCTTCACAACCAAACTACACTAGTGTAAGTTGACGTCAGCTTCTTCCAAAATATAGTTCCTAGTTTCGGGAACACAACTAACTTCCTTGACAAGGGTCCGATTAATGACTGCCTGCCACTCAGATAATCCTATTATTACTCGGGTACAAAGCGGTCTTGAATTGTACTGTGGTTTTACTGTTCAAGTAAACTAAACCAAGGTACCGACTTTTATATTTCTTGCAGAGTTTTTCACTGGGTTGACCAGGCCCTTTAGTTTTTTGTTAAGAATTAGTTCAATCTTCAATTTTTCCAATGAAGATAATTAATACTATGCAAGATTGTTATAATTAACACTCAACTGATTTATTACCTAAATATTATAGCTAATATAACTGTAAAAAAAAGCTTTATTCATACCATATCAAAATAAATCTAGTTAAATGTGTGTATTTTTTTCTACCGTAATAATAATTATTGCTTCTTAATAAATTATGTGTACCCTAAAAGTTAAACCAGATGGATTATTAATAAATATCTGAAAAATAATTGAAATAATATTTTGATTTGTATAATAAGTTAATTTATATCTCCAAAATATATTTTTGGGAATTATTTAATTTATTTTACCACGATTTATGAATGTTTACAAGGCATAAAACACACACACACACATATATATATGTGTGTGTGTGTTTTATGCCTTGTAAACATTCATATATATATATATATGTGTATATAAACAGTTGGATCAATAAAAAACTTTAAAAAATTTGTATATATTAAATAAATGGTACTAACTTTCTCGCTCTAATTTTTTATAAATGGAGATATTTACTAAAAATTCGTAGTATAATATAAACTAAAATCCTGATAACATATTGCACTAGACATACGTAAAACCCTTTTTATTCATGGTTTTAAATCTCATCATTTTATTTAAAGAATTAATGTTTTCATTAGTATATTTGGATCAATAAAAAATATAGAGGTTGGGTCCCCAAGGGTCAACACTTCGTATTAAAATTTTTACTTCCGATTAAAATATTCGTGATTTTACTATGGAAAATCTTATAGTTATTGCATTGCTATTAAATTTCTCTTTTATAAATTTGACCAATTAAACCGGTAATTATTGACTATTGAGTCTAAAATGAGAGAGATAGAATCGTTATAACAGAATTTTTCTCTTTTCAACCTCAGTAAACTGATATTATTTTTAGGGTTAGACAGACGGCGTTGTAAAAACCACTTTTTAGGTTTTGGGGGGTTATGAAACGTCGACATCCATCAACATCTCGGTCTAGATTTTTTTTGACGGTCGTAATACTTTACCTTTTGTGCTCGAAAAGTTAAAAAATATAAATATTTGCATATAGCTTGAAAGTGATTGGTTTATGGTTTTATAAATATTTGTTGCGAATGAAAGATTTGTATTATAACGAGATCTACATATTTAAAATGATAAGTAATTTTATATCTCAAATAGTTTCGGAAATATTATATAAAGTGAGAATATACGCTTCAGACCGGAGCCTTTAAATTAATTTTGCCGAAATATTGAGGGTGGCAATTTTGTTTATAATATATATATATATATTTTTATATATATATATATATATATATATAAATGTTCTAAAATGAAATTTAATCATAATCGTAAGAGCCAATTTTGAAAAAAATCGACTTTTTCTCTTTTTGCCCTTCAGTAAACTACCCTTAATTTTAGGGTTAGATATCCAATTGCAAAAATCTTTCGGGGAACCCTATGAAAACCCTAGAAACCAAGTCTTAGTCCAATCGGAAAAATAGTTTAGGCTCTACTCAGAGGTACGGACAGACAGACAAACAGATGGAAATTCAAAAAGCACTTTTCCTTTTCATCAAAATCTCGAGTTTTTTACGATCACAATACTTTCTGTACCTGTAAGATATCGAGAAAATAAAAAGACGTTGGTGTAAAAGGGAGTTTCTAAAACTAGGGGATAATTACGATTACTGTTTGTTGTCAGAGTTATCGTTGAATGATCGACACTCATTTAAAAATCTGTAGTAACCACAACCACAATAAAATCACCACCATATTACTAATAAGATACTACTAGTAGGACGAGGAATATAAAGAAACTGAAAAAAAATTCAAAAGTCGTCCAGCGATGTTTACGCGTTGCCAAGTTTCATCCTTCCAGCCCAAGTGGATTAGAAGATGAGGTTATTCCTATAAAAATGTTTCAACCTCTGTCTGCAACTTGCCTCCCCTTTTCACCTCTTAGAGTTTCAAAAACTTAACTCCTAACCGCTTAGTACCCTTAGGGATTGAATTTAAAAAAATCCCAAATTCTGAACTATTACTTAAAAAACCTGCCTGCACAGTTTCAGTTTCATATTTCCAGCAAAAGTGGTTCGGAAGGTAGGATTATAGTTCTAAAAATATTACAAGCCCCCATCTCACCTTCTTGGAAATATAATTTCACGAAACCACTTCTTATCGGATACCTGTGGCCCGAAAAAATATCAAATATCAACTTTCATCGATTTTGGAGGACATTAATTTTACCATCCATTTCGGCCCCTCGTCACCCTCTGAGGGATTACATTTTAATATTGCATCAAAAATGTCTAGCCAAATTGTAGAAGGGAACCAGAATGTAAAATTTCAATGCCTTCTGTCCGTTGGCTCAAAAAATACATTAGCTAATTTGAGCCCTTTAAACCACTCTTTTCACCTCTTAGAGGTCTTTATGGAGTGAAATTCGAAAAGTCCTCAATAAGGACTAGCCCGATTATAGAAAGGATCAGATGAATCGCCCGCGATATATCGCGGGTGGATGTTGACGTATCAGGCGCTACGGATGAAGCAGGAACCCAAAGGAATTTCTCGATGAAATAACTTCTGACTCGCATAAGTGGCATAGTTAGCTAACACGCTAGTTTATTGTTCAGCTAAACTGCCGAGGATGGAGAGATTGAAGTTCGAATCTCGATCGGGTGAACTGGGGCTGGTTTTTCTTAAATGATTTTACACTATCCTTTAACACAAATGTGGATTCACTTCCACTAAATTTAACCTTCTCAATTCCTAATTCATTAGCGCAATTAGTACTTAAGTGTATTACCCGAACGGGTAGTAAGACGTGGTGCAATATTTAAATTTAAATTTAAATTTAAATTTAAATAGCTTCTGCACCAATTTTAGGATGGGATATGTTGCCGAGGGACTGTAAGCCCCAAAAATTTTAATTTTATCATTAAACACTTATATCGAAAGAGTGCCTAACAAAAAATATTTTACCGACGAAACTTTCTTTTATTGAGTTTTTGGTGAGAAGCTTTGATAGAGGGTCAGAAAACTCTTTAAAAATCTAATCTAAAAAACTAATATTATAACGGTCAAGAAATATGAGTATTTTCAGGGAAGAAATAACGACTGCATCGATTTTAGCAGGGTAGTTGTGCCCGGGGGGCATAAGCCCCTAAAAGCTGAATTTTGATGACCAACACTTTTCTATCGAAGGGGTGCCTAACAAAAAATATTTTACCAAATAAATTAAATTTTTATGATTTTGTGTTGAGAAATTATAACATAGGGGGCAGAAAACTCCTTATTTATTTAAAAAAAATCTAATCCGGACAACTAAGATGACGAGGTCAAGCAATATGAAGATTTTCAATGAAGAAATAACCTATTAATTTTTACTATACGCTGAAATATTATTTTAAAGGGTCCAAGAGCACGCCCAGAAAAAATCCATCTAGTGCAAAAGTTAGGAGTTTGCCCCTTGTTCATAATGACACAAGCCGATGATTTTTATAACCCTCCGTTCGGGCAGGTGAGGGCCAAACGGGTTTTCCATCTTTTACACTACCCCCTCAGTCTGGAAATTTCCAGCCGCGGGTTGGGGGGAGGGGGCTTCGGTTCGGGACGGGAATCCAAAATTCGGAAAGAGCCAGGTCAAGAATGGGACGTTCTACTATTGAGAAATATCTCCCCTCGGGGTTGGCCGATAATAAATTCACGAAAACAATAGTTTTATGCAAAAACTTTGTTTCCTGTTTAGTGAATTATACCCGTGGTAGGAACCTTCATTTTAAATGTCACTTCTCTATGTTTGTTGATTCAAAAGACACACAAGTTAGTTTGAAAACTTTTCACCCCTCAAGGATCTAATTTCGCAAAACCCCGTCTTATCTCCTAAAAGGAACCTTCACACAAAATTTCAAGTTTCTAGGTCCAGGGGCTAGTGGAAGTTGCGGTGATGAGTGAGTGAGTAGGTCAGTCATTCAGTCAGTCAATCAGTCGGTGAGTGGGTTTAGCCTTCTATAAATAATTATATAGATTAATATCCCTCTCGAAATAATCAAACCTATTTGTCTGCAACATTACTCTTTGTAACCTCTGAATAAAATGCAGACACGCTTCGGTGGCCACATGGTCTAACACTCTAATCTCATGCTGGTACGACTGCCGAAGACGGGGATATCGGGCTTTGATCCTGGTCGGGTTCACTGAAGGTGGTTTTTCCTAAATGGTCTCCCACTTTCCCTCCACGCAAATGAGGGTGTATTTCCTCTAAATTAAGCCTTCCTAGTCCCTAACCCATTAGTGTAATTAGAACATAAGTGTATAACCCGAACGGGTAATGAAACGCGGTGCTTAAAATAATATGCAAAAAAATTATATCATGTTATAAAAGGATTTTATTTAGATTCTAGTTAGTACCCTTGTTTATAATTTTACCATACAAGTTTACAACTATTTTAGTTATTATTATTATTATTATTATTATTATTGTTATTATTATAATAATACATTACATAACTTTGGTGTACAACCAGAACGGGTAGTAAGACGCGGAGCTGAAATAAATTACATAGCTTTGAGCTAATATCCATTTTTTTAAAGTGTTTCTTCCCTTATATATATATATTTTTTTTTTTGTCAAACATGTTCTTCATTTTCTTACCATTATTCTCAATTCACAATAACGCAGAGCAATCAATAAACAGTACCTCACAGGTATCAGTGTAAAAAAACTCACTCTTTCAGTGCCTCAAGAGAGCCGTCACTCTTTGGAAGGAATGGCGGCCATGTTCATTCAACTTCTAGTGCCAGTCTGTCAAGTGGCTGACCAAAGTATCCATCCGCGTCCAAGAACAGATGGATTATGGAAACCATAGATGGTGCCAGCTACCGGAGAGGTCTTGCGGAAAAATCATACGTTTGTAACTTTAAGTTTTCTCGAGAACGAGTGGAATTTTTATGTTGATATTTTCAACACCCCTTCTAAGATAATGTATTGATGTTTATTTATTGTTACATTTTCTTATTTTTTGTTATTCAGCCGGCAGTTTTTTATTGAAAAAATGTCAATTTTATCGATATTTGATCACTGTTTAAACTATAGAGGAGGTGTGTATATAAAAAGTATTTCTTAATCAACATGCTCCTATTCCTGAACAAACCGTTTCCGGAAAAAAAAATGGCAAAACAAAAAAATATCTTGAAGATAACCGTTTGTTCCTATGGCTCTGCATTTCCACGCCAAATGAAAAGGGCCAATCGCCTTTTAAGTTACGTTAATCCTGATCAAACACTACACTGAATATCATCTCTGAAGGAACTGCATGGCTAATATTAGGAAACAGCGTTGTGATTCTCTTGTTTTTGTGTGCTCAATCTCCTCTTAAATATAAGACCAATAATGCAACACTGGTTCATCGAGGTTGTCAATGACTCCTTCATACCCTTAGAGGGCGGCTAGACTGAGCGAGCGAGCGCGCGATCGACTAAATATAAAATATAACACATTGGTTGTAATGAGAGATGGCCAGACTGGAGCGTGCACGCTTGAAAGATAGAACTGGTTCTATTTTTCAAGCGCGCGCGCTCGACCCGGTACAGACTAGTTTACAGGCGCTAGGCATATTATTGTATGTTGGTTCATTGAGTGCTAGGAAAACTTCTCATTTTGACATTTTTATCACTATCGATAGGTTTAGCACACTTGCTACGAACAGCCTAATTTAATTGGTAAGGTCATAAATCATACCTATATGTATATATACATATGAAATGAAAAATATATGTATATATATATATATATGTAAAACTGATATGTTAAAATACTTCAATATTCAAAGTAGGCCTTTACAAATAAGAATCACCATTATCGTGGAGAGAGGAGGAGAAAACCACAACAATAAATCACTTGTTAAAAACCACCCTAATTTCACTGAGCCAAGATTTGGAGCCTCCTTGTCAACAACTAGAGAGCTATTTGCTAATCACGCGCTCGCACGCTCGCCAGTCTGGCCACCCAGTCGCTTGCGCGCTCGCTCGCACGCTTGTCAGTCTGGCCGAACCCTGAAGAGCGGGTGAGAAGAGATCCATTTCGGATGTGATCCTTCGTTACAAGGCAAACTAGATCAGACCCGTCTTTGGGGAAGAACTGTCTTCTGCACGACCTCATAAAAGGAAAGGTTGAGGGTAGAGAGGAGCTTAGGTAGTTGGAAGATTTCAATATTGGATTACTTGAAGGAAAGAAGAAAATGCTGGGAGCTGATGGAGTAGGCAGTGGACAAGTTGCATTCGAGGTTTAAGTTCACTCACAAAAGGAATGAACCCATCGTAATACCGAACATCCAATGATAATAAGTTCATAATATATGTGCAAAGAAATAGCATACATTGTTGCAGAAACATAAAGGGGAATAAAATCACATTTCACCATACAACATAAAAAAAAAATACAAAAATATATTTAGGAAAAAATCAACATCTCGGTACACCAAAGGTCATAGCATTAAATTTTCCAGTTCTAGCTATAAAAAATAAAGTGATACATAACCTAGAAATTATTGGTTTTTTAAAAATGTATTTTATATAAAAGTTTTTTTAATATTACTCCTACTTCAAATTTGAAATTTTAAGTTATTTCGTATCTTCAAGATTTTGGAACAAAATTGGAGATATTTTGATGTAAAATACCTTCTAAATAATTTTGTTTGCTAAATACGAATTTTGAGAAAATGTGTTTTCTCTATTTTTGCCCTTGAGTAAACTATCATTTTTTAATGTATATAAAATTCCAAAAATAACTCCAAGGAACCTTATGAAAACCCTAAATACCAAGTCTTAGCCCAACCGGTAAAATGTTTTCGGTTTTAGACCAAGATACAGACACACATTCATAGAGAAGGCAGCACATACACAAAGTTTTCTTGTTCAGTGCGCTATGAAATATCAATATCCGTTCATATCCACAGTTCAATTTTGGTTTTTACTGACGATCACAGTACTTACTATAATCGAGGAGTCACAAGAAAGTAAAAAAAAAAAAACTTTGGAAATTTTGATTTCCCCCTTTTTTTACGCTTTTTTGGATTTCGTCTGATTTTCCCTATCTATTTGTTTTACGAATTATAGATTTCATTCTAACTTGACATTTAAATGTTATTTTATGATAATACGCTTAGGCCAAACATTTATTATAATTCTAGCTCTAAAATTAGTGCTAGTTTACCGAAGACTGATAATTGAAAACTCAACATTTTTCAAAAATGGCTTTAACGATTTTATTTAAAATGTTTTTCTGAAGAGTGTCTTGCACGGAAAATAATAGTGTTATTTTTATTTTTTTAATAAATTAATTTTGGGGTTGGCTGATCTTTTTAATTTGAAATTTTATGAAAATTGCTAACACAATTTTATTTAAAATTTAAATCTGAAGATTGTTTTATATGATCATAAAATATAAATAGGTTTCAATTCTGAAGTCAATTTGTGTAGGGTTTGTTTAGTGAAATCATTTATATTTTTGAACATTTTGTTTCATATTATACTTCTAATAGAGTATAAGATAAAGTGTGTGCAAATGTGTCGTAACATTTATTTTTAAATCTTCAAAACATATATTAAAATGTTTTTTATTATTATTATCATTATTATTATTATTATTATTATTATTATTATTATTATTATTAGGTGTTCTATCTTACGACAAGTCAATTTTTTTTTCAGTTAAATTAGACCATCTGTCCTCTGACTACTCCTTCAGCTCCCAGAATTTTCTTCTTTCCTTAAATTCATATAATATTTGAATCCTCCTTCTTCCTAATCTCCTATTTCCCTCAACCTTTCCTCTTATGACGTCGTGCGGAAGACAGTTCTTCCTTAGAATGTGTCCAATCCGGTTTGCTTTTCACCCAAGAATCATATCAAAAAATGGGTCTCTTCTCACCCACTCTTCTTTGGACTTCTTCAATTGTCACCCTCTCTGACCATCTGATCTCAAGTTTTCTTCAGCACCACATTTAAAAGTTCTCCTAGTACTTATCTTTCATCTTCCTAAGCGTTTATGCTTCTTCTCCATACAGCCCGATGATTCAAATGTAGCATTTCATCATCCTCATTAAATAAATATTATTATTATTATTATTATTATTATTATTATTATTATTAGCACCGCGTCTTACTACCCGTTCGGGTTATACGCACTTACGCTAATGTGTGATGGTAGGGTGATTGTGAGATGAAATGGAGGACCTACAGTTTAACGTGGGATCCGAACCACGGTGGAGGCCTGGCATTCCTCACATTCACAAGTTGTGATTAATACACGTCTTGTCAGAGGTGAAGGAAGGGTTTGGCAATCAGATAAATCTGTGCCGGGGCTGAGGATTGAACCCCGGACCCTCGGCACAGAAGTCCGACACCTTACCCCTAGACCACCAGGTCACCCAAATAAATATTTAAATGCCTGGGGGAAAAAAAATCACTTAAATTATGAAAACTGTTTTTCATCTTATTTTCCCCGCCCATGAGTCACCTACGCCAGCGCAGCTCAGATACTGTGTTGAGAATCACTGGTTCCACTGAAAGACTGGGGTTCAAAGAAGAGATGGAAAGGGCTACACGTTTAAAATGAAAATCACAAAGCGTTATTTATGGTCGTATTTTGTTTGCCACGACCTGGAAAACTTATTGAGACGTTGATTTACATCCTGTAACATTCTCAATGTAACAACAATTTTGCTGATAAAAAAATAACAAAGGATTTTCTTAACACGAAACAGTGTATTCACCCATGGCCATTAAGCAGGATAATATGTTTCACACCTGAATTATTTATCTTCGCGAGTGGGTGGAGGAAGAGATTTTTTTTAGTCTTGTAAACAACGAAAGAGTGAAGAAGAAAGTAGTAAGAATAAACGTATGAGTAGTTTCATTGGTTTAGCATTCACATCCTCCAGGTCATGCGATGTTTATCCCACCAATACAAGACGATCTTTGTCCAAGTCACAAGACATGAACCATCAAAGTGGTCGACTGAGTACCTAAGAAACAATGGCCCTATTTTACCCTCTTGGAAAGATTTGAAATATACTTCGGTGCTCAACTTGGGAGAAAGGATGTTAAACCTGTCCTGTCAAATAACTTGGCCGTAGTTAAAACGACCCAAGAACATCTTTTTTTCTTCTTCTATGAACTCAATTTATAAAATGTGTTTACAGTAGAAACTGTAAATGAAAGAGTATATCCATGGCAAACAAGAGGATCCACTAAATCTTCTTGTTTTACAAAAGCCAAGTGGAGAATTTAAATAAGTCACTCAAAATGTTTTAGTGGTGGGACAGTTCACAGAAGCAGACGCGCAGAATGAACTTGATTCAACATGAGCAAAGAAAATGGGAAACAAAAGTTTTTTTTACTTTATTTTTGATTTAGTATTGCATTGTAACACGTCCTACAACTCATCCAATTTTAGATATACTAATGTTGTAGGGAGGAGGGAGATAGACTGTAGAGGAAATGTATCCAAATTTGCGTTTTGGGAGAGTGGAAAACAATTTAATAAAGACCAACTTCAGCACACTCAGCTTAAACTTAAATCCTGACCTTCCTGTCAGTGGCAAACCAGATTAGATGAGCTGGACATTTAATCTATGTGCCCATCCATGTGGATATAAGTGACATAGTTTAACCCATTACTCAGTCCCGTGAGACCAGGGTTTGATACTGGTGAGCTTCACTCAATATTTATTTTACGCTATTACTTTCAACCCCTAAGAATCTTATTGTTCCTTTATTTAGTAATGTTACAGAACATGTTGTAGAACTATATTTTCTATATTGGAAAATAACACCTGGACATGGGAAATGAGCCTGGTATCTTTGGCTTAATACGCCAATGCTCTACCCACTGAGCTATTCAGGAGTCATTTCGTGATCAGAGTCATTCTTCACTCATATTTTAAGGTAGAGTATTTAAATTTAAAGAATATGATTTTTAGATGTGAATGCAACTGCCATTAATAAATTAATATAATAGCTTAGCTATATGAACCAACATGATGTGCGAATTTGTACAGTTGTCATTGCACTGTACAGTTGTACATTTGACAGCACAAAGCCCTCTTTAGTCGAAGTTGGCTGTGTTATCTGATAGCTCCTGATCTTTTTTTTTGTAGCTCCGCATCTTACTACCCGTTCTGGCTATACGCTCCAACGGTCTTAATTGATCACTCATATGTATCTCTCGATTTCTGCACGTCCATCACAGACTCTGCCTTAAAACATGAGTTAAGAATAACCTTGAAAATTGGAAGACTCCTGGATAGCTCAGGGGTTAGTGTATTGGCCGGGTTTGATTTCCATGTTCAGGTGTCATTTTTCAATTTAAGGAATATGATATTTAGATGCGGCTATAACAGTATTCAATAAATATATTGACTTGGTTATTTGATCTAGTGTATTGTAGAATTTTTTATATTACCGATTCACATAGTATTAGAGGGAAGTTTTCTTGAGTTAAGGTTTATTTAAGGGTTATGTATTTTTTTTCCTTTGTCCTACCGTTTTGAGTTCTGTGGCGTTCAATTTTAAAATAATGAACAGTTTTACGAGTATTTGTATATATATATATATATATTACAGTACAAACCCGATTCCAAGATAAACTAGTTCGGACTAGGATGAATTGATACATCCTACCACTTATAAGATAAACCGATATAGCCTGATGTTTTTAGGCAGTACTAGTTTTCACTCTTCTTAATCCATAAGATGAATTGACCTTGGACAGGTTTCATCATTCACAGTTTACCCGCAAATGTTGTCACCTAACCTAACCTAACCTAACCTAACCTAAACCCAATTTGGCCTAGTAAAATTGTAGATTGTAGGCCTACTAATTTATCCAATGCGCTAGGCCAAAATTTAAGGATTAACAAATTTAGACTAGAATAAACTAGTACATCCTGAGGCTCTTAGGATATATCAATTCGGCCTAGCTCGACCTAGTTTGTCCTGGAATAGGGTTTGGATGGTAACATATACATGATAGAATACAGTGAGTTTATTTATCATCATTTATGTATAAGTATATTAAACAAAAATAAAACGTAAAAGTTCTTTAATCGTTCAAAAATATAATATAAACTTGTCATAGTGTGACCAAATATTTCGAAAAAACACCAATGTTATTTCATTTCAACACAATTTAATATTAACATATTACTTAACTAAAGAGTAAATACAAAATAATAGTTCTTACATTTCTTTCTAGTTCGTATATTTAATTATTAAAAAGACTATCCGTAATTTTGAAAAATAAAATTCAAACTATTTCATATCATTCTAACAAAATTTTGCACACTTATTCCTTTATTTCATTAATGCGGGATGATAAATTACACAAAATCTAATAAAATATTTGAAAAGAGAATAGGCCCTATGTATTTTAATTAGTCATAAATTTAGAAAAATAATTAATTTCAAATAACTTAAACGCTATTTGGTGAACGTAAAACTAATTCCTTTAGGATTTTTTTTGTTTGTTTTACTTTTGAGTTTCGAACTCTCCTTTTCCCTACATAAACTGAATATTCAAAACATCGAAAAAAATTAAGTTTCTCCAAACTCAGTAGGCCTAAAAACATATTTCTTCTGACATTACATTATTGATTATAGCATGTTTATGTTCTGTTACTAACTTAAACTGAGGAATGGGTTTTTCAATTTTAAAAATATTTTAATAATATGTTTGCGGTTCAAAGTTTAACACAATGCCCCTATTTATAAGTATATCCTATTTCAAATTTTTGCACATTTTAAACTGTCACAAAAATATAAACAATTAGTACAAATATGAAGTAAAACTAAATAGCCTACTAGGGTAAAAACATACAGTTTCTGAGACCGTTAATTTACATATGAGTAGAAAATATTAACTTTAATCTGTTACAATACACAACATCTAGTCCCACATCCATCAATTCGTCATTTTGAAAAGAAGGCCACATTTTTAAAAATAATCACTTTTTGTGTTCGTGCAGGAATTAAACCCAGAATCCTAAGCTTAGTTGACAAACAGAATGACTTAACCTACTGACTGAGCTAAGATGTTGGGCGATAAAAACATATGCTTCTATATATAACATCAATATCTCTCTATATACAGGGTGTATTTAAATTGGTGTAGAATAGTCTAAAGACGTATTTCTCTTGACCAAACCTTAAGAAAAGTGAATATAGCATGGGTCTAGAAACTTTTAGTTTTAGAGTAATTTAAAGGTTTTCCTCAATGATGGATTATTTGTATGGGATCCATTAAAAAACCTGCTCGATCATCAGATTTAAATCAAATGGATTTTTATCTCTGGGGACATTTAAAGTCCATTGTTGACGCAACTCCTGTGTCTGATGTTAAGGTTTTAAGTAAGCAAAGCTCAGGTGTACTCAACAGAATAGGAAAAAGCATGTAATGCAGGCTCAGAGAAAGCATTGAAGCAGAGGACAATATTTTGATAAATTTTTGTAACAGAAGGTTCTGTATTCTTGTTTGTTTCTGTGAATCTTGGTCTTGTTTAGTTGTATTACTTCTTCTATGGATTGATTATTAATTGCACTATAAAATTCCTCCTACCATAGAAACTAAAAATTTCTAGACCCATTCTTATATGAACTTTCCTTATGTTTGGTCGATGGGAATAAGCCTCTAGAATATTTGACACCAATTAAAATACACCCTGTGTATAAAGCTTAAAGTAAAACTGTCTTGGAATGAATACCCACTTCCAGATGAGGTGGAAAACTGAAATTTGATAGTAAGGTAGAGAGACTGACCCATATAACTATAAAAATATAAAAATTTCTAATTTCAAAATGAGGCAAGGGAGGATATAATTAGAAAACAAACTTTTTAGATGAAGTAGAAAATAAAAATTTGGCAGGAACGTAAAGGGACAACTCCAAATAATTATAAAAATTCTGAAAGCCTTAAATTTTTAGATGTAACTCCAGGATACATGGGGAAGAAAGGGGGAGGGAGGTTAAATATTAAAATAGCTACTTACTGTCGTAGAGAGTGTAAATGTTGCAGGCAGATAGAAGGACCGCTCCAGATAAACAAATAATTCTTAAAATGTGAAATTTGACCTCTATGGGGGAGAATGGAGGGACGAAAGTTTTAAAAACTAACCGATGTATATTTTGAGCCAGCGTACATAGAGCTTGAAATTTAACTTGAAGGTTTATTTCTAGACTTGGGTTAGACCTTTTGGTATATTTTCAAATTTCTACCCTTAAAAGGGTGGAAAGGGACAAAAAGGTATGGGGCTTACTGACTCACTCATCAACGTATTTACCCAAACACTGAGATTAGAAACTTGAAGTTTTGTTTGTCAGGAAAGTTCCTGGATTTCCCATATAAACAGAAAAATATCAAATATCAACATGGGGCCCCGAGAATTGGGGGAGTGCGGGCCCTCCAAATAATCACAAATGTCTAAAAATCTTAATTTTTTTAGTCAAACTCCTCGGAATAGGAGGGGGTCATGATCATAAAAATAGCTATTAAATGTGGTAGGAAATATAATTTGGCAGCCAGATAGAAGGACACCTCCAGAAAGCCATATGTCTTAAATTTAAGACTTTTGGGCTGAAGCTGGACATATAGGGGAAGGTTTGGGTGAAATGGGTTTGGGGGTTATGGAATTTAAAATGTCTAAAATTAATAAAAACTACTTCTAAGTGTTGTAGAAAACTTATATTTAGAAGGAATGTAATGGGCCCACTCAAAATACCGAAAAGATTCTCAAAATTTTAAATGGGACCCGGGGAAATAAGGTAAATAGAAGGAGGATCGCATGAGAAAAGCTTGGGGGTAGGGGAGTTTTATTTTGCCAATAAGATAGAAAGAAATGGGGAAGATTTGAAATTTACAAAACTAAGATAATAAACTACTTTTCAATATGGTAGAAGATTGAAACTTGTTAAGCAGGAACTCGCCTGGGTGGCGTAGTTAGCTAATGCGCTAGCTTCATGTTGAGCTAGACTGTCGAGGATTGGGAGATCGAGGTTCTAATCTCGCTTGGGTGAACTGGGGTGGTTTTTCCTAAATGTTTTTACACTCTCCCTCCATGCGAATGCGGGTTCACTTCCTCTATCTTCTACCCTTCCCAACTCCTAGCCCATTAGGGTAATTAGTACCCGAACGGGAACCTTGAGTTCTTACAAAGTGAGTGGCTTATCAATTAAAACTAACCCCACAAAAAGTAGTCACAAGCTGAAATATCGGGCGACCGCGCTGGCCATGGGATATCTCCACGAAGTGAAATTAGGCGTTGCGGGAACATATATCAAAGCACTGCCATGGAAACCCGTGATGTATGGGGGGTTGCCCCGTCCTAATGGAACCACACTTGGGCATTGGGTTACTGAAATAGCAATAACTGAGGAGTAGAGTGACTGCCTCCCTCTGACCACCGTACTTGACGCCACGCACTTTGGAAGAACTCAAGGTTATTATCAAACGCGAAATCGAGGCAATACCGATAAATATGTTTCGTGATGTCATGATTAACTTCAGAGCAAGACTTCAGCAATGTGTGAATGAAAATGGAGGACATTTGCAATACGTTATTTTCCATACCTAACTTGTGTTCTAAAACTGGTGTCATGGTGTAGATAACAATGGCAACATGTGCTGAATTTAATGAAAAAATGTAAACAATTTTTGTTCGAAAATACAAAAGATTTACACTTGCAGAACCGTCATATATTTCCGCCGCACCCTATACATTATAATATGATTTGTCGTTCTTAGCGAATTATTCTTTAGGATTCAAACAAGTATTAAGAATAGGGTGAGTTTTATGAATATGAATGGGGAGAAAAAAAGGAGAATCCTCACCATGATCTCCTCGCACTGATGGTCACGTTGTCTAAAGAGATAGGCTCCCAATAAACTAGATAACAGGTGACTGGTAGCTTGAGGGTCTGATCTTAGACAAGTTCAATATGGGTGATTTACCTTGCGCTATTTAGCACAGCAGCCTTTTCGACCTCTTTCCATGCTAATGCATATAAGATACCTTTTCAAAAAACTACCCTTCTACCCCCTGGACGGAATGAACACCCGCATTCCTGTTCAGCTTTATTTAAGCTCTTTTTAATAATACTTAGCACCGCATCCTACTACCCGTTCGGGCTATACTCTTAAGAACTTATTACGCAGTTGGGTTAGGAATTGGTAAGATAGAATTTAGAGGAAGTGAACCCACATTTGCGTGGAGGTAAAGTGGAAAGCCATTCAGAGGAAAACCACTCAAGTTCACCCGAGAGAGAATCGAACCTCAGTCTCCCCGTCCTCGGCAGTCTAGCTCGACACGAAACTAGTGAGTTGACTAACTACGCCACCGAGGAGGGTGCTAACTTTAACACTATTGCTTAGTCAAAGAGCTAGGTTAGAATAAAAAATTAGTAAAAGTGTACCCGCATTATCACGGAGAGAGGATAGTAGAATAACATTGACCAATAACATTTTGGCAACCACCCAGCAGAGATTTGAACGCCTTAGGCCCCATATCCACCTGTGTGGATATCCCCTGTCAGAGCCGAGTATGCTAACGCACACCTAACTGGTGCATACTTGCGTACAATCCAACTTTCATTAGGAGTGTCTTATTCAACAGCTATAAAAGTTACTTTATCTACTTTAACGTATTCATACGTCAAGTCATGTGATCTGGGGTTGTCACTTTTGATAGATAGATATTATCAAAACGTACAAAATATTAATAATAGTTTTTTAGCACTGCGTCTTACTACTCGTTCGGGTTATACTAATTTTGGCCTAGTTACGCTAGTTTGTTGCGGATGAGAAAGATTTGATCTAAGGGAAGTTTACCCGCATTTGCGTGTAGGGAGAGTGGAAAACTATTAACGAAACTCAAACCTCACTACACCGACTCGGATTCGAGCCTCAATCTCCCCATAAGCAGCAGCCCAGTCTATTGCAAGTGTGATGCCTTAGACCATGTGGCCACCAACGCAGGTAGTAATAGTATGGTTAATTGTTACAATTGCTCACTGCAAAAACTATTTTTGTATTTTCTAAAAGTTTCTTTGTACCAAAATCCTAATATAGTTTATCAGCGAAGATTTAAAAAAAAAACACTCACCGTTAATTTTGATGCCGCTCTTGCGGGTCATATCTAGCGCCTCCTCCTGTCCTAGCGCATGCGCAGCGTGGAGAGATTCCTTGCCCCTGGTCATCAGGATGTCGGTTATGGAGAACGGCGTCACGGAAGTCAAAGAACTACTGCAAGGGATTCGAACCATGTGCTCCATAATCTATCACTCCACAGTGACTATATAGTACAAACACTTAGAACATATTAAAACTAAATAACAAAGTATTTTTCGATTGTAAAATATGTGTTTCCTTGTCCGTCTCTTCTTCGTATTCTGACGATGGAATTGAAATCCATTGTTTTGAAATATCACGTAGGCTTAGGTCGGTCTTCTTTGTTTGAAGCCTTTATTATGTCCTTTAACGAACGATTTTTTGTTAATAACAATGATATTTCATACTTATAACATCAATGTGAAACAAACTTGATTGTCCTTGAAATTAATTTAAGTATAAGCATCTATGTTTACTATTATTAAATAAAACCATAATTTTGAGAGCGTTTCATTAAGTATTTAATTTTTCTTTGTGCCCAAAAAGTTATAGTTAATTAAACTACAATGTATTAAATTCACTTAGCGATGGTTCATTATAGGTGATTATTTATTTGAAACAATTCTTTAACTCACCATTCAAAATATTTTCGCTCATAGATATTATAACAATGGCGATTGTTATCGTATTAATTTATTTCTAGCGAATGCGTGTAGTTTCTGTTCGTTCGTTTCTCTAGAAGTATTACAAACTAATAATTTCCAAACATCTTGAAGTAGATATTCTTCAGAAGTAAAAAGAACTTGTTATTTTTAATATGTCCCGTTTCCTGATTCAATAAATCTCACAAAGCTTGAGAGTGGACATGATTTTTATAATTAACAGATTTCACTCGTATGCTTGTGTTTTCTTAAATTAAAAAAAAAACACCATTTGATTTTAAACTGTAAAAAAATAATCCAGAAGCATTAACTTGTATTAATACGAAATTGTCCATTTTGACTAGACACGACTAGAAAAAAAAAGTTCAAAATTAGCATCTGTAAATTTGATTTAAATTAAATAATAACTAAAAAATCCACAAAGTCGACCACCTAAAAACCAAAGTTTGTTTAAATTCTTGTTGGCGGGACCACCTTGCCATGTGGTGCGCTTGCGACTAAAAGTTCATCTTCAGACTTCAGTGGAAGGAAGGAGGGCAGGGATGAAGGGGGCGGAGCTACGTACCGAATCTGACTGGGGATTAAAACGTCATATATCAACAGTTTCAAATTTTTTAAACCTCATTTGACTTTAACTTTGACTTTAACAAAGGTATTTATTTACTATTTTATTTATATATTTTTATATATTAGTCATGGGTCACGTGAGCTGAAGCGTGAGTCTATTCGGGTCATGTTTGAAGGTGATGGGGAGGTCAGTGTTCGAATCTGAGTTGTGTGTACAACAGATAAGTTTTTTCCTAAATGATTTATCTCCACGTTATTTAGAGTGAATTTACTCAAACTACCTTCTTCACAATTACTTCATTCTAACGAGGTACTGTCGTATTAGACTAGACTGCCGACGAAGAGGAGATCGAGGTTCGAACAAGGTCTGGACAACTGAGTGTGGCTTTTCATAAAGGTTTTCCCCTCTCCCTCCACGCAAATGCGGGTACGCTTCTTATAAATGTTGTCTTCCTAATCCCTAAAACTATTAACCATTAGCGTAATTAGTACGAAAGCGTATAAAGCGTATAGGTAATAAGAGGTGGTACAAAACAAAAATATTACTTCAGGCCTTGAATAGGCTTAACTTTTGTTTAAAGATTTATAAAATAAAAATTAATATTGAGGGCTGGTTGCACAAATAATAATCAGTGGCTTGATCAGAGATTAGATGTAAGTTAATCTCTAATCAGCGTCTCAAACCTCATTTTCCGTTGCATTAATAACAATTAGGACGTGATTGTCGATAAAAAAAATTCTGTTCAAGCTAACCGACCAGTTCATTCCCGTCAACTATTTGACCCTCTGATCAACCTGTAGCTGATATTTTCTTCATAAATATCATTTGTACTTATATAGATTGTATTTTAGTGAGTATAAAGTTTATTTAGTAGTAGGCTATATTAAATTATTAATATATAACTAAATTTAGTTTTAGTGTGAATTTAATTTTTTTAGGGAATATTTGTAAAAGTATGGAATCTTCAGATGAAAAAGTTTTTAATTTATATAATGAGGTTATAGAAAATGTTTAAGTTCAAAGACAAATAAGTTACGGGAAAAATATGAAGCTTTCTTTCAATATAATGATATAGATTTTGAGCTGAGGTTTGGATTAAGTAAGTGTTCTTTTGTTTATTTGATAGGATTGCTTAGCAACTATCTGGAACATTTCAAATCAAGCATTGTGCTGGTTTCACCAATGAACCAATTGCTATTGACATTAAGATTTTTTGCCATTGGCACATTTCAAATAGTTATAGGCAGTGTTCAAATTGGGAAATTTTAACAACCGGAACGGTAACAACTAGCAACCAATAATTCCTTAATCTATTTTATAGCAAGAAACTATTGGTAGAACCTATTGCATTGTCTATACACACTTCAATAAGTTGTATGCTAAGCCATGCCAGTTCAATTGAAATTCAGTAAAATGAATATCACATTGCAGTTTACCTACTATACTAATCTAATCAATTGATAATTACAATTAATTAATATTGATTTAAATTGAAACGAAAAATACACTGCCACAGTAAAACGACATCCAATATTGAACTATGTAGGTAGGCATATATCTCCGTTTTTAAAGACACGTATTTTTTTAATAGTTTTTTGTAGACAGATGTGTTTGGTTAGGAATTTTGGGATTTGTATGCATTTTGTAAGCCAATGTGTTTGGTTATTTATGCTAGGATTTGTACGCATTTTGTAAACCGATGTGTGGTTAGGAATGTTAGGATTTGTATGCATTTTTGGAATGAGCAATTGACACCATGCACATTTCATAAAAAAAAAGATCCTTATGCAGAGCAGTTGTTTCTGCATAATTCGCATATTTTAGGTATTTTACATAATTTATGAATATTATTACACTTCAAGTTTTTTATTTTATTTAAAACAAATAATAACATACATTTTATATTCGTAGTACTTATTTTATTTTGACCTTTTTTTCATACTTTAGCATTATTGTTTCACATCGCTTTCATTCTTATAAAAAATACTAGACTATAATATTCCCCAGTCACTATTTGTGAAGTAAAAAAAAAACTTCTTCCTAAACAATGTTGCTACAGAAGAGGAAAAATATGACACCAGAAAATTAAAAAAAATTTCTTTGTTTTACTTTGTTATTAAAAATTGTGAGAATTTTAAGAATTAATATCATTATTTAATCCGTATGAAAAACTGTGTTTCAATGTCAAATGTTTTGTAACAAACATTGTTCATTAAATTGACAGAAACGATAAAATATTCTATTCCTTAATGTAAAGCCCTTTCTATTACTTGCAAATTTTAATTTATTCAAGTATTATTATGGACCACACCAGGACATTGTTTAAAAAAAATATTGAGAGTATTACCTGCATGGTGGAATTTCGTATATATCTGCATATTTCAAACATCGCATGGATCTATATTTGGACGTTAATTTGCATGTAAATTCTAACTGGACTAAATTTTATTAAATACGCTTAGCATTTATATAGATCTAGCCAACGACAAATGGACACCATTTGTCATTTTCATTTCATTCAATGCAATAAATATTTTGAAGAAAATATGTTTAGTTATAAAACTTACGTGGCAAGGAAATATTGTAACTAACTTGAGTATATAAAAATATAATTTTACGCAAAACATAATTTATAAAAATAGCTATGTACTTATGAAATGAGTTTTTTGCCTGTTCACTTGTGGCACAGAGTTCAAAACTTAAAATACGTACTGTACTCACGGTATTTGCACTATGAAAGACAATGTGAAACTGAAGGTAGAAATATTCTACTTACGAACAGAAACAGCAAATGTCTTTTCCAAAAAAAATCCCCACAGTCCACAATAGAGAATACAAAATGAGAAGTGAAAGATAAACATTTGTAAGATATTTGTGTTGAATTCATTGTCTTGTTATATGAATCCTCGTCTCTGTCGTGAGGCAAATTCTTGGAAAACCCAGTGTAATACAAAATACATTACACTATACAGACACGTAGTAGGATCTGGGTCCATTGAAACTAGAATAGGTATAATTTTTAAAACGATAGTAAGAATGAAGTCGCGTTCTAGTGTGCAGGTGGAATGGTTTAAGCTTGTTTTTTATCAAACAGAACGCTAGTAATATTTTTTCATATCAACCAGAACGGCGTTCCAGCCCAATTCGAGCACTGTTTATAGGGGATCTCATCGGTATCAAAAATAAACTGTAGGCCTATGCAGAATTGTTTGTAAAGTTAATCATCACCATGCCTTACTGGGTGAAGATAAATACAGTTTCAAGCCGAACCAAGAAATATTTCACTCTTAAACGACGAATTTGTGTATATTGCGGGGATTCATGGAGTTATTGGAGCTATCGGCAATACTCACAGTCCAATACTGTAATCAGGGGGTGTAAATACTAAACTTTATAGAAAATTAATTTTTTTTTGTAAAAGTTCAAGCTGTACGTACAGCTTCCTTAAAACTTGTCAATGTTGTAGGTCGATGGCCAGGTTCTTTGCATTACATTATCATATTTTTAAATGGACGATTACGAGATCAACTACAAAATAGAAACATTCCTGAGGAAAGTATAAAATTATATGGAGGCTATGTTTATAATGATTTTTACCAACCCCGCTCAGTTGTCCAAATGTAAGGCTGAATCATTATATAAATCAATCTCATATTAATACAAGGGATCCGATTGAGATACCTTTTGGTGTTGTTAAGAGACGATTTCCCTGCCTTACAATGGGCTTAGAGTTAATTTTACTTGAAAGAGGAGAAGATTATCAATAGAAGACCAATGAATAGAGCTCCGTAAAAATGATTTTATTTTTTGGTTAAATTTCGCTTTTTAAATCTCACTTTTCGGTGTTATATCGTATTTATTCAAAATTACATGTTATCTGAGGTGTTTTAGTATTATTTACATATCGAGAAAATGCATACAAAATTAAAATTTATTATTTAAACCTTATATATTTGCTTTAAAATTCTTTGTCAAGTTGGTCTGCATATTTCACAATTTTGTAGCCTAAAGCTAGCTTACACCACAACAAAATACTAATCAAATTACAGCATGGTCAAAATTTCTGCTTAATTTCATGTTTATTTATAGATTTTTTTAAAAAGTGGTGTTATTTCATTTTATAAGAGGATTTCGTGTAGCAAGACAATCTAGTTTATTTCGCTTTTAAAAAACATTGTAAATCATATCTAAAAACTATAAAAGGAAAAAGTACTTGATTACATCTTTGTATGGCTTTTTTGCTTTATCGCATCTCACCATTTTTACTGGGCTCTACGGCAATGACCAATAGAAGATTGATATAATATACCTGCAAGAGTTTATCCTCCATTTAAAGTACCATTAGATCATCATAAAAAGAGGGGAGAGCTCTTACTGTGACCAGAACAACAGTTCTTATAAATACAACTTTCTTAGAAAAGGTAGAAAGGTAAGAATTGATTATTATTACAATAGCTATACCCCGATTTTCATTGGAAGCACGTTTTAAAAAATATAAACATATTCTTGCTCAGTCAAAATTGATAAAATTTTATTATATTATTTTATCTTTTATATAGATATTTATAATATCTATCGAAATAAAAAGCTTCAGATCACATTATTTGGCGTATGAATCCATAAAAGTAGATCTAGTAGCTTTTATAACTGTCAAATAACGGGATTCTTATTAAAATTAGGGTATAGTTAGTAAATGAACGGTTACTATGCTATTCAATATATTTAATTTTATAATAATTAAAAACATTAGGCCTACAATATATATAATAAAAGTAGCCTAAAATAAGTTTAAATTAACAGCTTTGATTCTCCAAGTTGTATTGTTTAGTTATATTAATTTAATTTCCAGCATAGCTTTTTTAATTTTAAGTTCTGTTTCTTGAACATCTGGTGTTGTCTGAAGACTTTTCATTTCCATATTGTTTTTCTTCAATAATCTGAATTATCTTCCTTTCAACAGAACACCTAAGTTATTGTCAGCGAAACCTTCTAAATTATTTTATCAAGTGAAGGAAAAATCTTTTTTTAAATACATTTTATGCTTTTTTTTCCCATAGGAGGCGACATAATTCAAGAGTTAGTGACTGGCAAGTCTTTTTGATCATTTGAAATTAATGGTTAATTTTGGTTGTTTTTCATGAATGAGTATTTGCTGCAAGCCACCACTAAAAGATTATCAAGAATTGTTGAATGAGCAGAGTTGACAAGACACTCATCTGTTTGCTATAAAAATAGTAAAAATTTGCTATATATATACAAACAATAGTCTTATTTTAATTTATTATGAAATAAAACACCACTACTCAACTCAATAAAAAATAGCTACCTCTTCAGCTTATTCCTCTTCAGAAAGCTCAACGTGATATCCTGTGTCACTGTCATTTAAATTTACTAATGGCACAAACTGTGTTTGTTAGAAGTTCCATTAGTTTTGCTCCTTCATCATCCAGCTTCTTGGTAAATGTTCCACCACTAGTTTTATATAACTATTTCCCACGAGTAGCTAATTTGTGAGGCGATTCCAAACCTATTTGTATTATTTAAATGCTTGCGGGGCACCTTTTGGTAATGACAGGGTTGTCCAATAATGAGATTGAATTTCATCATCCTACTGACCATTTAGAATTAGACAAACATTTTATATTGATAACTTCTTAATATTCCTTTTGGTAAAAGTCAGCAAACCTTTTCTTACTGACTTGTCTCCTTTCTTTTAAAAGTAACATTTTTTTCCTTATAAAGTACACAGTAAAAAAAGGTATAAGAAAGGCTTAAAGAATTTAGTAGTGAGTTGCATTCATTTGGGCTGTGTAATACTACTAGTATATAAAAATGAGTTGGTGTTTGTCTTTTACTATTTCCTGCAAAAACCACTCTAACGATCATGCTGAAACCTCGCAGGGACATAACTCGGAAGTCCGGCTAACGTATAGGATAAATAAAGTTTTCACCCGACATTTTGTTTCAATATGGTGGCTATAAAATATTGCCTTTTCCCCTGCATTTGCTTATCTGATATTCATTAGACCATATTAAATAGTCTCCTGTATATAGATTAGCTATTACGACCATTTGAAAGAAAATGGCGGCTATAGAATTCTAATTTTTAGTGCATTAAGAGCTCTAGTTCCTAGGCTATGAAAAACCTGACAATGGAAAGTTTATAATAATATTTCTATAAATTCTTTGGTTGAAGATAATCAGGGGACGGAAGCATGTTCGTATTATAAATCACATCTCGTGTGAAGTATGGATGGCTAGCTATAATTCTCAATAAAATTGGTACAGTAAAAATGTTTCAAATTCCTAATAACAATGAAAGAAGTGTACTAAACACATTTATTTATACATTTTTTTTACTTTTAATAATTATTATATAGTTTACAACATGGCCTTTTCCAGGAATGTTATTTGGAAATGGTAGAAGGAGTTTTCAGGGTCTAGAAAAATGTCTGGTGATATTATTTCATATCTTGCGATATCTAAAAGAAATAATAGAGTTACAGCGTTTTTAAAATGGTTAAATAGAGTAGATATTCTAAACAATTAGTAATATATTTTTAGAGTACATATTAAAACACAGATCTCCTAAATTAACATTACTCGTTATATAAATATGAATAGATATTTATTTAATTCTATCTATGCACATCTACTATTATTAATACATTATTGTATTTATCAATTCAGAGATCGTGGGGGGAGTTTGAGCCCCTCAGCTCCCCTTGGATATTGCCAGGAGGTATACATTATCACAAGGTGCTGTTTTGTAAAATTAATATTTTAGGCTATAAGTTTATTAAGGTTATTTTGGTTATTAAATTGGTTCAAAACGTGTAAGCTAAATACCCTTTCTAAGTCATACGATATTGGTAATAGGTACTTTACTTATAATATTTTTTTATCAATGCCAATCTATCAAACCTTAAAAAGGATTAGAATGAGGTTAAATTGTAAGTCAACGTAACAGCATTCGCATCGAAAAAGGGGGAAAGAGTAGGGGGTGAGAAAAATATCACCCAACATAATTGATTGGGAATGAACCCTATCCTGCCAAATAAAAATCTGCAACAGACCTAAATTTAGTGAGGCTAAAAATATCAAACTCGCTTCGGTTTCCGAATAGTCTAAGGCGCTAGCATCCCAGTAGATTAAACTGCTGATGACGGGAAGTTTGAGGTTCGAATCTCGGTCGGGTGTACTGAGAATAGTTTTTCCAAAATTATTTTTGCCCTCTCCCTCCATGCAACTTAAGGTACACTTCCTCTAAATGTATCCTTCCTAATCTCTAAAACTATTAGCGTAATTAGTACATAAGCGTATTATCCAAACGGGTAGTAGGACGCGATGGCAAAAGAAAAGTCAGCTAATTAAATTATTCTCTACTGGCAGAAAATATTTTTACAATTCATACGTGTCTTCATTTTTAAAAACTAGAGCTTTCTTGCTATTGACTATAGAACTTATAAAATGTATCTATGAAAATAATCATATAACATTGCATTATAGTTGCATTATAGTTGCAGTATACCTAGGCCTATTAATGTAATTATTGTCTAATTTACTTATTTTATAATATAAAGAAGGTATTTGGATGTTATAATTACTTAAGTTGATTGGTATAACTTCTTTGGTCAATCAATTCAATATAAAATAAGAAACATAACGTGCAAGATAATTTATTTCAGGAAAAACCTAATTTATCATGAATTATGAAGTCAATCAAAACAGGTACAATAATATTTCTAAAAAAACCATACACGCGCTGAACTAAATTGATAATTTCATCCCACGACTTATAAACAGAATTAACTTTAGAACAAACTTTTCACTGTATTCTGGTCATGAATTAATCTCAATGAGATAGTGAGAAACGTTTAGGTCCAACTGGAAATTGAATCCTAACTCCTAGTTTATTAGATTAACGTAAGATTTTCTAAGCTAAGGTTTCAGGCAGAAAGGTAAGAAGTTCAAAGGCCTATATTTATTTTAGACTTTTTTATGGATGAACAAAATGGATAGTGGGATCTTACGCGAGAGACCTGAGCTCAATTTCTGCCAGAGATACAAACTTTTTTAATTTTTTTTTTGATTAGGTTTCCATTATCATTCCAGACGATTAGATGGTTATCGATCCGATTTCTTTCTTCTCGCCTTAGCTTCATCGTTAATAAGGTTTTTATTCACCTCGTCTTACTACTATTCCCAGAATTTGCAAATTAAAAACTAGGCTACACTTGTCATGAGGTAAGGATAAAAAATGGTAACATCTTGAGGAATTATAGCCTAATTTGCGTGAAGAGAGAAAATACTATCCTCAGTACATACAACCAAGATTCGAACATCTGACCTCCCCATCACCCGCAAAATAAAACTATATCTTCTTTAGGCTTAGCGCACGCAGAAGCGGATCTAAGGGAAGTTAAAGGGGGGTGGAGGGATGGCCTGAAACTAAAACCCTACAGTAAGTTGAGTAACTAATAATTTGTATTAAAATACATATTTTGTAATTAATATATACTAAAATATGTTAGGCCCATGTGCTGTAAGCCCTACATATTTATGAATTTTATTGTGATAGTGACATTTTGTTTTATGATTTTTTGTGTTAAAATTCAGAGATTTGTTTTCTAAATTGTGATTTTTCTTACAAATCCTCTTTTTTATGCCTATTATCACAATTATTAATGAAAATTATTTTTATAAGCTAACAATATTACAATAAAATTATTATAATTTAAAATCTTAATTATTTAAAATTGTTAAATGTATACTTGAAGGAGGCTTATGAAAACAAATTATATCTCCCCCCTCCCCCCGACAACAGCCCCTGGATCCGCCCTTGATTGCACGTGCCAACCTTCGTTATGAGTTTTTTTTAACAATAGATAATAATTCGTATCACTAAGAATAATTCAGTATTTATTTTGTTGTGTTGGAAATGATCATTGAAAATAATCTTAGATGTTTCTTGCACCGAGCCCCGCCAGCTGACGATAACATCAGAATAAACCACTCCCTAAATTCACCCGCGAGCAAATCGTTGATGCCGAGGTGACCAATGGGGACGCTGGGAGACGGTGACGTCATCCACCCTAAAGGACTTAGCACGTGACAAAGTCGATACACTTGAAATAGCTTAAGAGCCCGTCTCACCCCATGGATAGCACCTAACTTAGGTAAATAATACTGCTCTAACCAGGCGTCACATAGTGGTAAGGTTTCCTGCATTTTACTTTAAAAAAAAACATTTTCTGAGACCATTGAATCTATTTCACCGTATTTAAAGAAATAAAAACCAAGAAATAGAAAAATTGTTATTTTAAAATTAAAAAACTTGAACTTATCCTTATTTCCCTGTTATCAAGGGATTAATGCAGATAGCCAAACTTTAAAAAACTTTTTATTAAGATTGTTTTGTGTAATTTTAACACCACGTCTTACTGCCCGTACGGGTTTGACCCCTATGTTCTAATTACACTAATGGGTTAGGGATTAAGAAGACTTAATTTAGAGCACCCGCATTTGCGTGGAGGGGGAGTGGAAAACAAAAGTGGAGACCCTCCACAATACTCTCAACTGAGACTCTTGTCTACTGATATAGACGTGCGTTAGACCATACGGCCAACAAAGCGGATATACTCTACTTAATAAAATTAGATTTTAGAATACTTTAATGAAAACTAATAGCTAATACTGAATCCCTCATAACATTTTCACTTCTTATCACTAAAATACTTAGACCCTTCACAACCGAGATTTTAACCATATTCTATTAGCTGTGGTTAATAAGTGCCTGAACTAAAGTCGGATAGAAAGAAACTTTTAGATAAATTTTTTCCCGAACTTTCGCCTTTCGAACACACCTTTGAGGACCGTTGTCTAACCAAAGTATCCCTTCCAGCTATTCATTACAAAATTTGACCTCGTTGTATAGGCCTAGTAATCAGAGGCTGCTGACCTAGAAATCCCTGGTTCGATTCTTGGCTGATACCGGGAATCTTTCTCGAAAGAGGAATAATTCCCATAGTCACTAGGGTTTGGTTGATTAGGATTCAACTATGTTAAGATCTTCATTGGCTCCACCCCGTCATATTTACTATCATCATCCCCTAATCTCATCGGGACATGGAAAGAGCCACCACTAAAAGGATGTACAATTAGTTGGCTACTTTAAGGCGTCCCTTGGACAATGGTACATTAGTATTTCTACTAGTCCGCAAACTGAGACACAGATTGGTGTAGCCCAAGACACTCCAACATTATTATTATTATTATCACTACATAAAAGATTGCTATTTCGTAGAGTATTAAGGGTTGTACAAAATAGTAATAAAGCCTTGGTGGTAAGCTATACTAAGTTATGCCAACGCAAAAGAAAGTTTCATAACTGTCAAAATATGTGTCAATTTGTTTATCACAATTACTTTTATCAGAAAAAAATGTTACCAATAAAAATCATTGATACTTCGCATACCTCATGAAGGCTTTCGCATATCCCACTATCTACATTGAATCAACTTGACAAAAATAACTGCTGAAAACCATATGGCTTGGCGCATGGATGTGTGAAAGTAGATCCAGTACGTTTATCAACCACCAGATATAGCTTGTTTCCCACAGTCATCTGACTAAATGCCTTTTAGTAACTAAACAAACCAACCTAAGTGAGAAGAGAAAAAAGTAGTTTGAAGATAAGGAGATTGAATGGGTACGGCAGGAAAGTACACTACATGTGGGATGGAATAGATAAATAAATATAGTAGTGTGGTTGGTAAGCAATTTAATCCCCTATTCGCAATTTCACTCTAGGATAAATAATATAATCTCAACATTATATGGCCAACTATCTCCCCTAACTTTCTTCTCCGTTGGAGACTGTTACCCTCC